>CM021100.1:10499098-10625300 GCA_007115665.2 Sequoiadendron giganteum
AGGCCAACTATCCGGACCCTCCTATGGAGAAAGAAAGACTTCGAGAAGCCAGGGTAGAAGTGGAAGAAGCAATGGAAAATGAACGAAGAACTTCCAAAGTGGCTAGTACGCTGTTGCAGTCAGAGTTGGAAAAGAACATTGTACGGAAGGTGCTTCACACAACTGTACCAATCAAGGTAACAGACCTTCTACAAACCATGCCTCAACTAAGAGTAGCACTCACAAATGTCATGACAGACAATACTCAGATGGGTCCGAGCGAAGACACCACAGAACCGACAAGAGAAACCACGGATCCAACGCTACTCGCAATAAGTGGTGGGAGGAAACCAGCTATTCATTGCTCACTTTAACAAGTTGAAACGAAGAATTCCAACTGTTGCTCAACCTACAACTGAAAATTTGAAATGTTTCTTTGTAAATGCTCAAGTACCCGAGGTTGGATTTCTTTTGAGAAGAGCAGCTCCAACTACTCTTGCAGTTGCGCAGACCTTGGCGACAAAAAATGAAGATGATCTCATTCTTGTTGGGCAAATAAGAATTGAATCAAATGAATCTGAAGAAATCCCTTCTTTGGAGTTATGTTCTTCCAGCCCACGGATGAATCCCATGGTGCAAAAGTTGGCAAATGAGCTGCTTGCTCTTGAAAGGCAGCTAGCTCAAGGTGCATTCTCTGTTCCTCATGAGAACGTTCCAAGAAGGCCATATCTACCTGCTACTCATAATTTTGCTGTTGAGAATCAGGGAAAGTTATCTTCACCCTCAAAGAAGCATGCTCTTGAGGCATCATCAGCAAGCACAGCAATGAAGAATCCTAACTTCAATCCAAGTGATCTTGCTATTCTCTTCCAGGAAAATGAAGCAGACATAGCTGGCGACTCCCAAATCTGGTTTATGCAGTTTCAGAAAGCCATTGATGAAGAGCAAAAAAATGAAAGTCATTTTTAAAAAGTTCAAGTGAATGAAGACAATCTTGTCTTGAGATCTGAAAAGATGAACATGCGTGAAGGTTCCAGTCAAGTTGAAATGAATGCTTTCATGTTTCAAGGTCATGAACATGGACATATCGAGCATAAGAGACCTACCCCAAAACTTGATGAAGATCATTTCATGAATACTATAGAAGAGTTTTGCTCAAATCTTGTTGACGATTCTCTTCAATCAGAAGTTTGTGAACAACATACTGAGGAATGCAGTACAGTCATATTTTCATCTGACTCACATGAAGACATCATTCCGATCAGCATGAGGTTGTCGTGGTTGACGAACCATTTGTTCAAGCAACAATTGATAAGAAGAATCTAGTCCGATCAAGGGGATGCCCCATAAGACATCTTGCTTGGTTGGAAGCCGATGGGAAATCAGAGGATCCACTTGTACCTGAATATGAAGATATACTTCAAAAATAAGCCAAAGAAGCAATTGCAGCTCAGCAAGAGCAGTTTGGTTTTAAAAATCCATTTCAAAACAGCAGTGCATATGATTCATCTCAAGAGAAAAGTGAATTTGTTCATTTATACAAAGTTGCTTGTGATCATGCACGGTGCTGCAAGCTGTTGCATAAGGGCAGCTATTTTGCAGAACCAATTAATGGTTTTGTTTGAAAAGATTTCATTTTTGGCTAGTTTTAATTAGGTAGGTTTTTATCTTTTCAATAAGTGCATTTGCACAAGTTTTGTGCCATGTTTTCGTAGGCTTGCATCCTTTTTGTCGTTATTTGTTGCTCGACTCTGTAGCCCAATGGATACTAAGGCACATGAAGATTCAAGATTCTACTACCTTCGCTTTCAAAGGCAGTTCCCCAGTCAGAGCCAACTGTTGTCCTCAATTTTGAATTTTCAAAATTGAACAACCCATATGAAATTTTGCCTAAAATTTCTTCATAAATCTCTATGGAACGCATTTCGAGGCACCAAAATTCTCCAACTGAATTGTGCAGCCATTGGTCTCCTTCCTATTTTTCCTTGTGTGAAATTTGGGAACATTTCAACATGTTTATCCCCTTGTTTTGTCCAATTTCGGGATTTTTGATCACCATTGCAAGTAGGGACCTTTTGGCCTCAAGGCACGTATTACGAGGTATAGAGGTTGGGAATTTTAAGTTTTGGGTCCATAGTCCTTTTGGCCAACATTTTTTATTCACTCTCGTCCATTTACATGGAATTCTGAGTCATTTTTGGTGTGTTTTTGGTCAATTTCGGGTTTTGAAGACCTCACTACAAGTTTGGGGGTTTTAAGTTCTAAAATGCAAGTGATACTTTTACTTGCAATCAAGTCCCTAAAAACCGATTTCACTTTATGAGATTTTTAAGTCACTTTTGTGTTTTTTTGATAACTTGCAATGTGGGTCCTGAGACCCGAATTGCAAGTGAAAGTGCTTTTAGTCACTTTATAAAATTTCATGTAACTTGCAATGGGGGCCTTAAGACCCGAATTGCAAGTGAAGAGCACTTTTCCACTTTATAAAATTTCATGTAACTTGTAATGGGGGTCTTAAAGCCCGATTTACAAGTTGAAGGCTTTTTAAAAGGTTACTTTTTATATGTCACTTGTAATGGGGGCCTTAAGACCCGAAATGCAAGTGAAGGCACTTTTTAGTCATTTTATAAATCTCATGTAACTTGCAATGGGGGTCTTGAGACCCGAAATGCAAGTTAGAGGCTTTAAAGTTACTTTTCATTAATATGTAACTTGTAATGGGGGTCTTGAGACCCGAATTACAAGTTGAAAGGTAAAAGTCAAGTTTCATGTCACTTGTAATGGGGGTCCCAAGACCCGAATCGCAAGTGAGGGCCTTTTAAGTCTTTTTAAATATTGATAACTTGCAATGGGGTTCCTAAGACCCGATTTGCAAGTGAATGGTCTCAAGTTCAAGTTTAAATCACTTGCAATCACCCATCCAAGACCCGATTTACTTGAAAGAGAGTTTTACATAGCATTTTTCACTTGTAAAACCATTTTTCCACATTGCAAGTAAGTCACCTTTCACTTGCACTTGCAGTCAGCCTTCCAAAACCCGAAATTGAGCTTTGGCCTCACTTTTGCAGCCCCTTTGTCTCATTCTTGTTAGTCTTGTTACACATGACGTACCAAATCAATAATATAAGGCACGGGCCTTATTTTTCCAAACAAATTCCAAGGCTGGAGAATGATACAAGGAAATAACAACCACATGACGAAGCCACACAAGGAAATTGCAAGTAACATGATCTCTTGTATGTTTTGAAATCATTTGCAATATTGGTTTCTAGACCTGAAATTGCTTTTATCAGCAACTTGTAATTTGTTTTATCAACTTATAACTTGTGAGCATAAGGCAAAGAATGATGATAAAAGAAAAGGCATAGGATGGTAGATTCAAGTGAAGATATGGAATAGACAATGTAATGGAGGTCAAAGTTATGTTGTATTACTACATATGATACAAAGAAAGAACAACAAGCTAAAGCACAGTCATGCCAAGGGGAAGTGATGATATTTCCAAGAGAACTTCAAAATGGATGTTTCTCACCAAAATATCTTCTTACCTACTAAAATTAGTAACATGAAAAGGCATTCCTATACAAGTCTATTGAGATAGGACAGTGAATTAAGACATCTTAAAATTAAGGAAAAGACAGTTGATTTGAGAGCAGTTTGTAAGGTATTTCTGACATAACACTGAGTCAAATGTGAGGAAAGTACAACATCAATGATCTGTAGCAGCATGAGGATTTCATTGATAGAGGATGACAGAAAAATATGATGTTCTATGTCAAGCGACAGTTATATCAAGTTGCAATACAAATTTATGAAGATGAAGACGGTCCTAAGAGCTAGGAAAGTGACAAATCCATACAAGAAAGTGAATAAGTGACAGGAACGTTTGATGAGCATAGAATGCTTTCAAGACAGAGATGGAAGAATGTTTTCCAAACAGCAGCATGAAGATTCAATCAAGGATGATGTAGTTCAAGTCGTGTCTTCAGACACATAGAATAGTTTCAATTATGTATTTGTAATTTTAGTTTTGACAAATTACATGTAAAATGTGTTGGCATTTCAAATCGCACCTCTGGAATGCGTTCTAGAAACGGACAGCTATGTGTAGTAAACTGCTCTTCGAATTAGGAGGGGAAGCTCCCTCTTTTGCTGAGTTGCATAAAGAAAGTAATCTAAACTTAAATATGCCTATCTTTTTGGTTCAGCTGCGAGAACACAAGGTTATAGAACACTAGATGTTGTGGCTGAGGTTTTCCCTTTAATGAAACTAGACAGCTACAACTTAACCTACGCTTAAAACGTTTCTACCCTCTCAAATAAATGCAGACCAAGAGAGTTTAGAAATGGACGAGTTTGATTTCTGACAAAGATACTTAAATAAGTTATTCTTCAACATACGTTTTAAGGCAAGCTGAAAAAGAGATCATAAAAGCATTACGGAAATACGAGACTTTTATTTCAAGGCAGACAAAGCACGCTGAAGATTTTATTTACTCATACTTCTAACACAAAAACAAATAGACTGAAATTTGAGATATATATATAGGGACAGACAAAGCACACTCAAGATTTTATTTACTCAAGTTTCTGGAACAAGGATTACAACTTCGGGACAGCAAGTTGTAGCAACACGCTTGCAACATGCGATCAACCTAATTATAATCAACACAACACATGCACTAAACAAGTATTTGCAGCTAAAGAGGCATGCAAACCTGCTCTTTACACAAAGTGAACAATACTGAATAACAAAGAGAAGGTACTAAAGACACTTATGTCTTGTTATCACAAGCACGGTTAAACTAAAATGAGCAAACACTGCTCTTATTTATAACTAAGCAGAGGAGTAGGGAACCCTAAAATCTCCTTGCTTTTACAACTAGGACTTGCCAACATGCAAGCTTTATTTCTAAATCTAGAAAAGATAAAACATCTAAAAACTAAGAAAGCATGTAAAAACAGAAAGTGCCAACTCATGACAACTTGTTACAATTGTTTTCTTTCTATCCTCAAAGAATGGATAAGATTTGAGACAAGAATAGAAAGAAAGGGTCGAAGATGCTTCTAGAAGAAAACAGATTTAAATCTCGATCACATCCGCCAAAAAGCAGGAAACTGCCTCTCTATTAGGAGTGTTGATACTATCTTTAGCTATATTCCGCTTTCCTAAGATCTTCTCCTCTTTTGCAACCAAACTTAAAGAATCTTTGACATCATCAGCTTCTTTATGAGCTCTGTTCTTGAAAAACATCGCTGCCTCAAAAGATGACCCACTGATTGATAACTTGGCGGCTCTGCAAATTTTTTGCATTCTGACACTTCTCTTGATTCTCCCACAGAAGAGTTTTGCACAAATTTTGTGACACTTGTCCTTTCGCTCATACCACTCCCTCTGCACGTTCTTTAACTGAAATGATGACGTTTTATGTCCATGACGGTACTGAAAAGCACTTCCCAACATTATCCGATTAGATAATTATGATACAACACTTGTTTGGCTCTGAATTCGATGGGAGAGTACTCTATGCTGAAAAACATGAAGATTGATTGTAAACTTGACTATGCTCGGACAAGCTTAGCACAAACCCTAAAAATAACTTGCTGATTTTCTTCATCAAACGGATGAATTTTTGGATTTTTTTCTGAGACATGGGTTTTGTTTAGAATCTCGTTACAAGCAAACCCAGATAGTCTGTTTTTGAAAATCCTGAATGAAGACTGAAAAAGCAGCAAACCCTGATTTTTCTCCGAAAAAGCAGAAAAAGCTGGCATCTGGGTATTGTTCATGAGCACATTCTGGATGAACCCATTTGGTTAGATTCTGAAAACCTCGAAATTTCACTGAAAAAGCTATGACATGGGTTTTATCCAGAAGATTGGAAGTTGTAAAATTTGAAGTTTTCTCTGACATGCAAAATGAAAAGCAGTTGCTGCAACCTTGCAAAAATTCTTCAAAAATTATCCAGAAGATAGAACCAGTATAAACCAGCTCGCTGAAAATTGAAAACAATGGCCTCCTTCTTCAAAGATTTGATGTTCTAGATGAAAAAATATGAAAAAGCAAGCCTTCTTGAGTGCTGATCTGAAAATATTATGAAAAACAAGCAAGTTAAACTCTTGAATCTTGAAAATAAGGGTTCGAAGTTGTTGCTTTGTTTCTCCTTGAAGGCCACCTGCAAGAAAATAATGAAAAATAAAACACAAAAGTGCTTTAAATATGCTTTGCCTTGAGAAAACAACTTTCTTTTGCCCTAATTCCTCAAAACCCTAATTCAAGATTGTGCAATGAACTTAGACTTTTGACTTCAACTTCAATTTTTGAAATTTCCAAAAATTTGACTAAGGCATTGGAAGTCGGGCACCTTTTTTGAGGTATGCCATCCTTTTTCCCGGACTTAGCCAATTTTTCACCGTTTTCAACTTCTGTTCAATTTTCAACCTTAGTTTAACTTTGATTTCCGGCTTCTAGACTGATCTGGTGAACGAGATGAACATTCCATAACGGAGCCTGATCGAATCTGACAATATGGTTTTGGAGACGTCATCTGCTAAAAACTTCATTTGACACTTCGAAATGTCAGGTACCTATCCTTGAAAAGGGCACCCATTTTCTCCTGAGTTAGTCAATTTCATGATCTTCAATTTTATGCTCGTCTTCTGACCTTCAGCTGAATTCATGATTCTGGGTGTTGTGTTGATCAGAATGACTGGCTGACGGATTCATTGGATAGTTGAGATGATTCTGGAAGGGGTCCTCTGGATACCTCGTCTCCGGAAATTGACTTCTGGTGGCTCAAAACCCTAGGCGCCCTTCTTGAAGTATGGCACCCATAACTTCCAGAGTTAGTTTTTATTTTGGATTTTTCATTGTTGCTTTCAACTTTTGCCATTTCTCACACTTTTCTCTTCTGTTCGCCTGGCGATATTTGATGACTGCCTCCTTCGACGGACATGCTGATGATTGTGTTGGACAGCTTGATCAAATCTGACGAAGTCACGTTGGAGATGCCTTCAGCAAATTCTATCATTAAACCTCTTAAAATCTTGGGCGCCCTTCTTCTCCAGGGGCGCCCATGTTCACCAAACTTAGATTATTTTCATCGTTTTTCGCTCTCAAAGTTCTAAACACCTCTCACCGTGACCTCTGTTTGATCTAAGCTTTCGCATGATTGCATGTTCGGATGAGCTGACGAAGACATCCACTGCGAAGCTAGTGAGAAATCGAACAACGTTACTTGGGGTAGCCAACCCTGACTTCATCATCTGATCCTTCAAAAAGACGGGCGCCTATTCTCTTCAAGGGCGCCCATGGCTGGCAGACTTACAAACGTTTTTGCAAATTTCAAAATCTTCCTCGTTTGACATGTTTGCCTTGGTCTCGACTACCGAATGCAAAAAAATTTCTAAGGTATGGGAGTATGGGCGCCCTTCTTGACTGGAGGCGCCTGGATTCACCAGAGTTAGACAAATTTTGCATTTTTCAACTTTTTGAAATTCTTCTCTCCTTTCTATGTTTTTCCTGCACGTTCATCGTTGACAGCTTCTGCTTGATGCTTGAACATCTGATTCTGATACCTGGCGGCCGACTGACCTCCATTGATGACCTTGGATCTCCGAAAAAGCTTCTGAAAAAGCAGAATAGACCCAGTAGGGTAAAACTGATCTTTTTGTGATTCCGACTGCACCAACCTGATGAGGAAGTATTTTAAGCCAATCAAAATCAGTCTTAACCCTAATGGCCAAACTTTTTATTTTTAGAAAACTGCTAATTTTTGGAAAATTTTGCAAGTATCCATTTTGAAAGAAACCCAGAAAAAGATTCTATTTTTAGAAAACTGCTAAAAATAGAATTTTTCCTATAATTTAGGAATGAAAAACTGAAATCTGGGTATTGTTGGTTTGATCGTTTTGGACCGACCCAGATTGTCAGATTTTGAAAATTTCAAGTTTATGACCCCCATGCAAGACGTGCAGACCCCCATTTTGACCTTTTCTGACAGATTTAACAGTATCTCGACTCAATTCTTCAAAAATGCCTAAGTGTAGCGAAAATTTTAATTTTGGGGTACAACAAAATGGAAAAATGTAATTGCAAGTAATCATATCACTTGCAAAGTTGTAAATTGTAATAACATGTAATTACATTACAAGTCAAATTACAATAGGACTTGTAATGTTGAATAAGTCAACTGTAGTTATTTAGTGGTTGAGAGAATTTCTCAAGTTAGTTGGGATCCTCCCACCTTTTCTCAAGGCTTCTCTCCTATAAATACTTGAGGGGGTCTAGTGTAAAATTTATCTTTTGGCAATGCAACAAAACTCTGCTAGTTTGTATGTGCACTCTAAGACTTTGAGCTTAGATGTAAATCTGATTACAGTCAATAAAAGAGGCAAATTGCTTTCAAACTTTGTGTTGATTCAAGGTGTTATGTGACGACATTTTCTACATATTGATTGTGAGTTTTGTGGTGTTATAAAAGAGGGATTCAAGTTTAACTTTGCCGACTTTGAGCTGCTTAATGCATTTGGAATTTTAGATTGGTTTTCAGATTTGATATTGTAGACTTTGAGCTGTTTGTCACATTTGAAGCTATTGTAGAATGCTCAAGCAAAGGGGGTAACTTGCAGACTTTGTGCTACTTTTATTTTCTATGTTTGTCCATAAAAGGTGCATTATGTAATTAAACTTTGAGCTACTATATACTATACTTGGTTACCATAAAATCATCTAAAAAGGTTGATAGGAGAGTAAGTTGTCAAAGACTTTGTGCTTTCAATTTGTTTTCCCGTCCCAGAGGAGCAACGAAGGACTTTGCGCCTTTATGGAAACTTTGCTTCTTTATTTGTTTACTTCATTAATCATTTATGCTTTCAGTTGTGATTCTTTTATGAAATAAGAGAAAAGAATAAGTGTCTTTTCTGAAAAGAGAGAACAAGACAGAGTTTCACCTAGATTTAGAGTAGATTTACAATTAGAGTTTATTTTTGAATTGTTAAAATGGAAAGCAAAGGGGGAGCCTTCCCTTAATTAGGAGAGTTTTATTTCACGTACTGTGGCTGAAACCACAATTTTGTATAGTTTCCCAAGTATACAAAATTTTCAACCAACATAATGGAGCCAAACAAGGAAAGTGTACTGGAAATTGGAAGTTGTTCGGAAGATGAAACCAGTTCACTGAACGGGTTATTTCACTGGTAGATGGAGGATTATGCAGTTTTCCACCCGGATTGCAACATGCTGCAGATCAAGGAAGGGGAAGAAGGCGAAGATAAGGGCTTAGCCAGTGAGACATTCCTGCCAGAGGACGGTGAGTATAAGGAAGGTACGGAAGAATTAGACGGAGGGGATTTTCAGATTGGCAAAAAGTGCTAAAATACTCTAAGTCTGGAAATTTTTTCACTATGTAACATAGTAGACACTTGTGCAATCAATGTGAAAATCAACTTTACAATGTCCGTACATGTGAAAATGATGAAGTATAGTCATACACACACCTCAGCAGTCACAGCACTTCGACATGGTCTACCTCAATAGCGGATACAGTGTTTGCAAAGAATAAAAGGGTGGAGAAAATGGAAATTAGAGCAAATCTGTGCCCCTGTAGCCCAGGGGCGCCCTGTTGACGTGCTTTTTATGACAGCGCCAGCACAGAATAAAGTTGTCCAACGGTCACTCTATTCTCTCTTGATCAAAGTGTCCCACATGCTAAGATTGCTTGAAAGTTCATGTGTTCGACTCCAAGGTTCCTTTTATCGCGAATAGACTCAGTTGGTTGATGTGTTTTGCTGGTTATTTCAAGGGGACTTACGTAGTTGTTCGACTCTGTGAAGCAATTAGGACATGAATGATTTGGCAATATTGTTCTGGTATCTAGACTGACTCGGAAAATGCAGAATTTAAAGGGGATAGGGATAGGGATTCTACAAATCTACTTCTAAAGGGTGGAGGACGAGGATCGACTTAAACAATCTTCAAACCAAACTTTGCTTTGTCTCCTTTCGAACAACTCCGACAAAGTTGGTGCAATCTTCAAAGGATGAGAAAAGTGTTCAAACTATGACGTAACATGTTCATACCGTCAATACGACGCATACAAACATATGAACCATAATCGAAGTTAAGTGCTGATACTCCAGTTGACCACGCAAGGCGAACTTACCATCAGTAAGCCCGCTAGTGGTATGGATGAAGAAGATATGCTCAAATCACAACGCCACACTCCACAATTAATAACTACTTGCATGAAATAAAAATCTACTTTACTCTATCTACCTTGAATTGGAAAGACGAAATGGCCTTGCTAGCTACTCATAACAAAGAAGAAATCACCAAGCAATGAAACTCTTTGTATTATGAAAAGTGTTCACAACAACCTTTTACAAAACTTTCAAAGGAAAGTTTTCTTCCCTCCTCAATCTAAAGCTAACTTCTAAGCTAAATGCTATATGCCTTCTACTCTCTAGCTCTGATTCAACTCTTGATCTAATGTCTAATTCTAATATCTTACAAATGAGGGGGGATGCCCCTTTTATAATAAGTCCAATTCAGTGGACGGTTCAGATCAAATTACAATGAAGGGCTCAGATCGAGCCACCTATGCCCTGATTAGGGTTTCTGCCCTAAAAACTGCCACAGAGAGGAGTGGGCAATGAATGCACAGAATATTCTCCACTCCCCTGCAGGAATCATAATGAGCAATTAATGCCCACTACTGTCATCAAGAAGATCCTCATCAAGCAACGCGTTCCCACTGGCCTTCTCCCGGATAGCAAACTCGATCAATCGGGTTAATACTGCTTCAACCTCCTGTGTAGAGATCGGTGGACTATGGTTGAGCTGGAACTCCAAGGTTGCTACCGTCTGTCCGTATCTGGTGTAAGATTTCCTCCATGTCACCAAGGCGTCCTGGGTATGCTGAATTATACTAGAGAACGTGGAGACATTCTCAAAGTCATCCAGGACAAGTGACCTCGCAGCTGAGAAGAATGGAGGCAGTCTACTTTTCAAGCCATCAGCAGTTATCTCCTCTGGGACCAACTTTCTAGCAAATATGGCTTCTAATGTATTGAGGACTCCCCCCAAGATGTTGCCCATTGCTTTCCTCACTTTAGCTGAATCTGCCCTTGCTGCGTCGTGAAATCCACGGCCTGTGACCACCGAGGAGTACCAACTGGTGAAATCATACCTATCACCTCTCTGAATTACACCTCCATCCACCAAGGTTTCTAGAGGTATATGCATCAAAGCCCCCAAACGAAGTACAGTCTTCGTTTGATAGATGCGAGTATCACCCCAGGCCTGATCTACTATATCCATCCGTGCCAAAATACTTGAGGCCTGTCGATAAGCATCGGCGAGGTCCTCCATGAATTTCCCTGTCTCAGTATGAACACGGCTAACCCACTTGTCTGCCTCCGTTTCCATTTTCTTCAAATCCTCTAAGGCAACAACTGACTCCTTCGGAAGCTCTGATGGACGTTCCACTGCTGGGTTTGCTGGTTCACCTGGATGTGCTAGATTTTGTACGTATCCTATCAAGGTTTTGTGCTCCTTCTTCAATTTCTTATACTTCCCCTCCGTGCGGAGCAACTGATCCTTCAATGCCTGATAGGAGTTATCGAACTCCTCGATAACTTGGGCTCCCGTAGGACAACCCAACTCTACTGTGGTGATCACGTAATTTTCAGGCCTCTCCTCGGTTCGATCACAATCTTCCCTCGGAATAGCCACCTGAAGCGTGCGAGAGCCTGACTCGTCAGTCGAGATCTTTGAAAACTTTCGGGCCCTTTTCTTCTCTGGTGGCGCACTGATCCTCCTGAGGAACTCCTCCATCTCAATGGCCGGATCCGTGTCATCCTCGGGTTCTCTCCTCATTCTGTCGGAAAGCCAATCAGGCACTGTCTGCTGTGGATTACAAACGACAAGGGGCTGCTCTTCTGTTGCCTCCATCTCGTGCACTCCTCTCTTCTTGCACTGGTTTGCTCAGGCTCATCCTCCTCTATAAGCTGGGTATCTCCCGACCCTTGGGTCCCCTGTTCTGTGTTTTCCTCTTCTTCCAAAGCCGTGTCCAACATCTGCTGAAAATGGGTGTCGGCCATTGTTTCCTCTTCCTCCTCTTGTTGGCCGCCCCTGGATAGACTGACACTAGCTGATTCCCGGGCGTTGGGCTGATCTACCTCCTCAAGTCCCCGCTCTTCCTCTAATCCTGCCCTCTGATCGGCAAATAATGAAACCACTCTCAAACTCGAAGACTGAGTTTGTGAGTGCACGGGTGATGCTTGTTCTATCCTCAACGGTATCGGTTGGGTTGGCACTTCCACTTGTGCCCTCGATGTCTGAGCAATTTGTTTCCCTCTTTTTACCGATAACGGCCTTGGGTCACCCATCAAGCTATAAGTAAGGGCGATCGACTTGCTCTTGAGTCTGCATACATGTCTGTCGACCCAAGTCCTGGTAAAAGTCATCACCGGGATAGAAAGAGTGTCCAAGTCCATGATCTCTGGCTCGGACCAATCAGGTGGTGGGACAGGAGTATCCCTAACTGAACCATAGTCGGGTTGCATGACGTTGACATCCTCCTCCACCTGGTCGGGAACTGGAATAATCTCACATTCTCTAATCAACTTGAGAGGAAGTCTGGAAAACATCCTTCTTCTTATCTCAGCCTCATCCACTGCATTTGCCCAAAAGTCCTCCAGATGAGCTCTGTGCCGGTATTCAACGTTCTGTATCATCCGGATGTTCCTGTAAGGATCGAAATCCTGCCTGCCTGTGTGATATGACAAATGATAAGATTGCAGCTCGTCCTCTGCCTCTCGGGCTGCCTGCAAAGAGGGACACACCTCAATGGAATTCCCTATGGTGATAGGGAAATCAAGTCCACCCTTCTTTTTCCTTTTCTGAATCTTATCGTAGGCAATCAATTGCCTAGATACCTCAAGCATTACTATGTGATCAGTGGGGTATCGTGGTAACCGATACGGATACGAAGTGAACCCCTGCAGCCTAATATATGTGAATTTCGGGAATTGGATGAGCCAATACCCATATTCCTCAATCAATGTCTGTGCTTCTTTAGATATTCTCTGCTGCGTCCTCTGCTGAAGTGTCCTCGCAATGTGCATTGTGAATGCATCATTTGCCCGTTTATAGTTGGCAATGTTAGCTAAATGTAGCTGTGTGCAGGCTTCATGGATTTTGAATTGACCAGGGGCACAGCCGATTGGCTCCTTGTACGAAATCCCTCTGTACTTAGTCATTCTGGCCAACATGTAAATTACATATGAGCTCATGTAGAAAGTCTTCGTCACCTTCAGGCTCCTGAATTGCTCATCGATGTGGTTGCTAATCATCCTAGCCCAATCGACACACTCCTTTCCCTCCAAGATGATCTCGATGAAGTAGAACATCCAAGGCTCGAAAATGTAAGCCTGTGCACTCCCATTTACCCGGCTCAGCATCATTATCAAATCACAGTATTCTTGTTTCACGTCCTCGGCAATTATCTGCTTTGGGAGCTTAGTGCGGGGTGGCCTCGGCTTCTGCATCCAAACTCTGTTGATGACTGCAGTGACTCTTTCGAAAGAGGAAGAGTACATCTTATCTGCCCTCTTATTTGTCCTGTATAACATCTCCTCAGCAGTTGGAATCCCAAATGCCTCTCCGATGGCATCCGGTGTGAAGTTGGCGAGCAGTTTACCATCCGGAGAGACAATCGTCCTACGTTCTGGCTTGTAGTGATTGGCGCACTCCATAATTAGCTCCGGACACTGAATTGCTGGCGGAAAACTAGCAGCTGCGTAGATTCCACTTTTCATTATATTATGTGCCGTGACGGATGGTTGATGGCCCCCTAGCCCGAACATCCTCGATTTGAGTGCATTTAGATTAAATGAACCAAGGTTGGTGTCATTTAATCCTGCCAACTTTGAAACTATTGCTGACTTTGGGAGAAATGGCTTAGCGAGCCTTTTAATCATTGCCTGCCGGGATGAGCCAGCCTTGCCTGCTTCAGTGTTTGCAGCTCTGCCTGCGGCTCTGCTTGTTCCTGCAACATCCTTTGCTCCGGCCATCTGCAAAATAAAATAGAATAGCAATAAGCTAGGCTGCAGATTTTTTAAATAAAATGAAGTAACCTCCGAGACGGCTGCGAATGTGGAGTTAGCTTTTTTGAAAATAAAAACTCTCAGCATAAATTACTAACTCCAAACCTCGTACTGTATAAAAAACTTCAAGCTTATAAAGAAGCTTTCAACGACTGCACTTCCGACTGGCGAAGAAAATTGCAGCCAACTACCAACTTTCAGCAATGTGGATACTTTCTCAGCACAAAGCGAATTAAATCCTTTGTCTTGACTTCGTCAACCTCAGCAACTTTCAACTTCTAGCAGGCTTGAATAAGCAAAATCTGCAGCAAGCTTCAACTTTCGTGCAACTTCAATACTCAACAATTTCGAAATAAATCCCCAGCACAATATAAATTTCTGCAACTCAACACTCTGCAGCAACTTCAACAAATAAATCTTCCAGCAACTCCGGAAAACAACTTCAACCTTCAACTTCGAAATTGCAGCAACACACTTTCAGCTTTTCGAAAGAAAGAGTCTCGGCAAATGAAAATTTCTCCAGCACTTCGTACTTTCAGCAACTCAACACTCCGAAATAAAATAAACTCTCAAAGAATTTCTCTCCTCAACCACTTCGAAAATATTTCAATCTCTCAAGAACTTCTTCAGCAACTTCAACTTCGAAACAATGTGAGGAGAAATGAGAGAAGAGATTGTTTAAATAACTCTTCTCGGAGAATCCTGCTAAGTAGTGCTGGGGCTATTTTTAGCACCTTCATCAATTTTCCACTCTCTTCGTTCGGAATCTTCTAATTCAAGCGCAGTAGTGGGCTAGTCGTCAGCCGGTCATTATGGCAGTTGCCATTAATAATGATTCCTTCCTTTGTAAAAATTCGAATTTTCCTCTTAGTCTGCCAGTTAACTCTTGGCGATTTAAACGACTCGCGAGAAAAACAATCACTTGACTTGATTTAAAATTCCATTTTAAAATCTCGCAGTGTTTAAATAAATTCAACTCGAAAAATTTCGTGGGAGTTGTAAATTTATTTCCAACTTTTAAAATGTCTGTCATTTAAATCCTCGATTTCGTAAAATTTGCCTTAGACATTTTAAATTCTCTCATTAAAATGTTCAACTCCGGGTGATTAAAAATTATTTGCATGCTTGAAATAATTCATCCTTTGAGATTTAACTTCCGTCAGGAAAATAATCTAGGCAAAACGAATTTCCTCTGAAAATATTAAAATTTCCCTTAGGAAATTAATTTTCAAACTCTGTTAACTCATGGGTGCATTTTAAACGGGTTCATTTGATTTTCACTTGACCCATGGAAAATATTCATCGATATCAAATCTTCCCCTTGAAAAATATTCGTCAACCTTCAACTGCCTTTGGAAAATTTTAAAACTCATCAAATCATCCTTCCATGCCAAGGGCGTATTTTTCCCATTTAACTTTTAATTCCCACGCCTTAGGAATTCTTCACTTGTTTTCTTCTTGGGCGCACTTTACCTAGTGAAATTTTATTTCACTTAGGAAAATTTCTTTATTTTACACTTCAGGCGCATTTGAGGGGGGAAGCTTTCTTTAACACTTAGGAAATTTCCTCAACATTCTTACTCCAAGGTGGGCGCATTTACATATGCAAGCTTTTACTTTCACACGCCTTAGAGAATTCTCCCATCTTTACTCACCTTCAGCTCATGGGCGCATTTGATACTCTCAACTTTTGCTTTTAATGCCTTAGAAATTTTCTCAAGCTCACTTTACACCTTGGGCGCATATGACCTAGTGAGGTTTTATTTCACACGCCTTAGAAAAATAATCCTCAACTCCCCTTCATCATGGGCGCATTTGCTAGGCCAAGCTTTCACTTTCAAAGACTTAGAAACTTTGCATGCCATTCTTCATCTTCTTGAGGGCGCATTTGATGTGCCATGCTTCCATTCAAACACTTAGGCGTTTTTCACATGTAAGCCTTGACTTGAGGGCGCATTTTGACCTCTCTACTTTCATTTTATGCCTTAGAAGAATTTCGGCCTCCATTATCCTTCTCAAGGTGAGGGCGCATTTCACTAGGTGAGCTCCTATCTTCAATGCCTTAGCCGCTTTTCTCCAGCAACATCTTCCTTGGGCGCATTTTGATGGGGTAGCTTCAAGATGAGGGCGCATTTCATGAGGTGAGCTTTTATTTCGTAACTTAGAAATTTTCTAAACTCCCTCACCTCAAGCCAAGGGCGCATTTTCATGGGTGTGCTTTCACTTTCCATGCCTTAGGCAATTTCAATGCCTTCATCACTTTCTTCAAGGTGAGGGCGCATTTAGGGGGGTTAGCTCTCAACTTAACACTTAGAAATTTTTTGATACCCCTTGAGCTTATGGGCGCATTTTGCCCCTCAAGCTTTCATTTTACCACTTAGGAAATTTTGACTTGGCCTCACAACCTTGGGCGCATTTTCATATGCCCACTTTTGTTTTTGCCTTAGAATTTTTTTTTGAAGTCCCCACCTCTCCTTGGGCGCATTTTGAGGTATGAGCTTTTGTTTCATGCCTTAGAATATTTCACGTTAACCTCACTTGCAAGGTGGGCGCATTTGCTATGCTCAACTTTGAATTCTGCCTTAGACAATTTTCAAGCTATCAATCTGTGAGGTGGGCGCATTTTGAAGGGGATACTTTCATTTTCCCACACTTAGAATATTTTCCATGCCTCTGCCTGTCTTTGTTTACGCATTCTATTTTTAGCAAGTTGTGCTATTTTTAGCAAGTCCCTTGATTTTCAACCTCTAAGGCTCCGTTTTGCCTGAAAATTTCATCATATGATCTTCTTCACCTTGTAAACTTGTTTTGCCAGTCCTCTGCCCTAACCTGCTATTTATAGCCACCTGCTATTTACAGTAAGTTTTGACTTTCTGGCTTTAGTAGCTCCGTTTTGCCTGAAAGTTGCAACGCTTGATCTTGATAGCTTGGGTGTCACTCTGATGCCAACCTCGGGTGCAGACCTGCTATTTATAGCCGTGCCCTGACTTACTAAAAATAGTAAGTTCTCCGATTTCGCTCAAATTTTGCCAGTAGGTACCTTGAAGTGTGCTGACAGGGGTGGGGTACTTCGTTTCGGCTATTTTTGGATTTTACCCCCTATAAAAGTGGAAACCCTAATTTGACTTGCATGTATCCCGAACGGTCTCCGTTTGTCCTCGTTCCTTCTGCATGTCGTTCTGCTTGCTGAACTGGAGTGTTGGGCGGCTGCCAAAGTGTATCTGCTAAAAATAGAAACTGCCTGAAAAGTGACTCATCCATTGCCGGATGGTTTTGCATGTCATATTGCCCGCGGGATCTCAAAAACCCAGAAAACTGGTCTGCATGCATGCACTGGCTAAAAATAGTAAGTCCTTAAACTTTGATCTTCTGCGCTTGCAAGTCACACCGTTGCGAAGCTCTCGAAAAACCCATAAAGAAAAACCCGACATGCGTTGAAAAACACTGCATGCGAACCCTAAAAAAATAGCCTCCGAAGGCTAAACTCTGAAAGTGATCGTCTCGGTTTGCATGTTACATCACTGCGAAGGTTTTGGAAAACCCAGAAGGATTCTCCAGACATGCATCTGAAAAGCTCATGTGGAAACCCTGAAAATGGCTCTTGAAGCATGAACTGCCAAAAATAGCAAGTCGTCTGATCTGGCTCAAAATTTACGTGTAGGCAGCTTGATGTTACCCGGATGCAGTGGAACTGATAGAATTCCAAAATCTCAATAAAATAGTCCCAAATTGAATACTTACTAAAAATAGTAAGTTGCCGGAATATAGTGAAAATTTAGGGGGACTCTGCTGGAAGTCTTCTGACTGCTGCACTAAGCTTAGATTTCAATTTTATAACTCAGTTTGACCTTTAATAAACCTGAAAGATGAAAACCCTAATTACACAGACTTAACCAATACTTTAACCTGGGTCAAATGACAGGACATCCCCGGAAGGACCAGAGACCAGAGAGAGCGAACCAAAGCCAAAAGACCAGAATGGAGCAAAATTTAGGGGGTCCCCATCTTGATGGGGTGATGTGTGAAAAAGGTCACAACACGCCCTTCCATTTGAAGGTCAAGATTTGATTGTTTTGGATGGAGAATACATTCATTGTGTTCAGTTTTCAGTCAGCTTTTCGACTAGCTATGGAGCAAGGTCATTTGAATTGCAAAAATTCAGCAAACGAAGGCGGAAGCAGAGGCTACGAAGGATGTATTCCACATGGAGACAATCTAGAAATATAGATCTACGCCCCTGTAGCCTAGGGGCGCCCTTCTGTTTGAAGGCCCAGATCTGGATGCATGTGTGTGCTAATGGATTCAGTCTTTGCAGAATCAGTCTGGCTTTTCAACGAGCTATCAAGCGAAAGCATGTTCAGTGCAGAACTCTAGTTATCAGCGTCATAAGTAGAGACTGCAGGCAAGATATATATTGACAAAGATTGCCAGTAGATGGTTTGAGCGCCCATGTAGCCCAGGGGCGCCCTTGAATATGACTTGTCAGGTGGATGAGTTTGCAGATAGGGTCTTCCTCAGATCTTTTCCAGTTCAGTCCTGCTTCGTAATGCACCCGTTCACAAGACGATCCAGCATTCTAAGTGACCACGACAAAGGTTCTACCGAGCACGTAAAATGGAGGATGGTGAAATGTAGCTACACAAAGTTGCACATCTGTAGGCTAGGGGCGCCCAGCCTTTAGGCCTGTCAGATAGGGTTATTTGCAATTGCAGTCTTCACAAGACTTGTGTGCAATTACTCCAGCTATCCAACGAGTCCAGGTGTTAGCCTCCGGGATTTGACGAACGCTCGTACGTACGAGGTCAAGATGGCGATGCTGTAAAGTAGAGGTGGTTGAGGACAGTTCAAAAAAAGACTAAGTATAAACTAGAATTTTCCTTGAAAAACACGCCCCTCTCGTAAAGGCCTTAGAAGAAGTTTTTTGGCTTCGTCGTCTCAAAGAACATCTCTTGCAAGTTGACCAAACTGTACAAAGAGACAAACCTTTGTAAAAGCCTTTGTTCTCTTAACCTTTGTAAAACCATCTCAAGATGTTTACAATGTTCTTTTTCATTCTTGGAGTAAATTAATATGTTGTCTAGAAAAACCAACACAAATTTATCCAAATAATCTCTGAAAACACTATTCATGAGATTCATGAATGTTGCAGGCGCATTAGTTAAACCAAAAGGTAAAACTGTGAACTCATAATGTCCATAACGAGTTCTGAATGCTGTTTTGAAATTATCTTCAACCTTCACCCTCAGTTGGTGATATCCAGATCTTAGATCTATCTTCGAGAATATTGCCGCACCTTTCATTTGATCAAAGAGGTCATCAATACGTGGCAACGGGTACTTGTTCTTTACCGTTGCTTTGTTTAGCATTTGATAATTGATGCATAAACGTAATGTACCATCCTTCTTTTTGACAAATATCACTGGTGCTCCCCATGGTGATATGCTAGGTCGTATTAATCCTTTGGACAACAACTCATCCAAATGTGTCTTCAATTCCATGAGCTCAGTTGTAGTCATCCTATACTATACCTTGGATACCGGTTCAGATCCTGGTACAATGTCGATTGAAAAATCGAACACTCTCTTTTGTGGAAGACTTGGTAGTTCCTCTGGAAATACATCAACATAATCTTTTAGAATAGGATATTTCTCCATATCCGATCTCCCTGTTTCTTCCACTTCTCCGTCTTCTAGTTCTTGAGAACTTTGATACACAGAGTTTACGTCATCTTGCCCTAGTTTTTCAATTTTGACTGCAAAAAGTTGACAACCTTTCTTCTTGGCTTTCACAAGCTGCATTGTTGTGATTTGCCGAACAGTCACTTCCCTTGGTATCCCTTGGATTTCTACATGGTTTCCTAAATCATCAAGGCATCTTACAGTCTTGTCTTGGCAGTCTACAACAACCCTATGTCTCCACAGCCAATTCATTCCTAGGATTACAGCATAAGACCCTAGTGGCGCGACATAAAGGTTAACCTCAGTGGCAAAGTTGGGTAATTCTAACCTAGCCTCAAATAGACATTGGTCAACCCTTGCTCTTGTTTGGTTTGCATACTCTACACTCCATGCCTTTTCCATGTGTCCTGCCTTCCTAGACAATTGCCTAGTTACCTTAGGTGAAATGAAACTTTCAGTTGCACCGGTGTCGATTAAAACATAAATAGGTAGTCCAAAAAGGTTACCTAGTACTTCGATCGGAGTGATTTGGTAGTCCGCCTGCCGATCATCCATTGCAGCATGAATCCTTTGTTGGAACATTGCCTACTGCGAAGGCAAAGCATTTCCTCGTGTCTGTGAACTAGAAGTTCTATCAGGGCACTCACTTGCATAGTGATCACCCTTGCAAATAAAACACCCAGCCCTTGGTCCTTTCTTCTCAGGGGTTACCCCGGACTTGTTTGTTCCATTACCAGTTTTGTTGGTGTTGTCACTCCTTTTGCGGTCTCCCTTGAAGTCTTTACCATTGAAACGAGATCGCTTCCCTTTTTGCTGTCTAGAAGTGAAAGTGGGTTCTTCCTTCTTAGATGCTGTCTTGTTACCCAAATCATTGTCCTTCCTTTGATCCTTCCTATCCTAATGGTAGGAATCTGCCCTAAGCTTTTGCTCCTGTCGGATAGCTTTTTCATACACTAAGTCCATAGTGGTTGGACCATGCATGTCAACTTCTCTTCCTATCCGATGATTCAAACCTAAAATGAACTTCCGTATACGGAATCATTCATCTTTGAGATAGATGGGAACATAGCAGATAAGACGAGTAAACTTCTCCCAATACTTGTGAACCGTCATGGTTCCTTGTTTCAGCTCTTGGAAGTCGGACAGTTTCTGATCATAATACAATTGGGGTAACCACCGGTTGTGGAAGATTTCCACAAACTCATTCCAAGTTAACTTCCATGAACTTATGTTGAGCTCCAACTTCTTGTTCATCTACCAATTGGAGGCTTCTCCAGCTAACTAGTAGGCTCCCCAAGCAGCCTGTCATGTCCCCGAAACAACAATACCATAAAGACCAAGTGTTAAAATACAAATAAATTAGTAAATAAAATAAATAGCAATATTAATGTTAAATATAAAATAAATGTGTACCATATCAATATAAAAATATATAAATATGAAATAACAAATATAATAATAATATATAGGCAAATTATTGTTATTACATTCCAATATTAAATAACTTAATATCAAAAATAATAATAATAAATAAATATTATAATCATTACACATCAAAGATTGTAATACATTAGAATAAAATAATAATAAAATATTAGAAAATTGGTTTTATTATTATATTTTAATGTTAAAGTATATTCAATAAAACATCAAAATAAAATAATAAAATAAGTATATAATCTGAAATATCATAATTATTAGTAATAATATATTATTTTCAAAAATATACATTATTGTGATAATAAGCCTTTAAAGGCAGCAATTAAATCTAACAAAGGGATATATTTTATGAAAAGTCACATTTTCACGAAACAATACATTCCCCCCATGAGTCACCTATCTTGAATGGTATAAATAGAAGGAAGGAAAATAAGGAAGAGGGAAGAGATGGATAAATACGATCTGCGATTCAGAACAACAGCAACAATGATTGTTATGCATTGGAATATAGTCATTTAATATATATATATTATCTAATAGGCATACAAGTATATATGCATAGATATAAATAAATTTTATAATGAATAATATGCAATGAATAAAGAATATATATATGAATAAGGAAAGAATAATTATATAAACATATATATATGAATACTAATGGATATAAGTAAAAGAATATATATATATATATATATTATACAATTATGTACTAATGATGCTTGTTGCAATTATCAAACCTTATAAGTAATTGTGATTATTTGATATAAAAATGAATAAATTTATGAATGTTTTTATCTTATGATTGATCAGGAAAAGGAGAAAAAGAACATAGTTTGAACACTAAACCATCATAAAGGATATCTTCAAAAAATCAGGGCAAAAATTATGGTAAACCCAGAAAGGGACATTACACAGCCTTGGTAACTTCATCGTAATCCCGAATTTCAAAGTACTTTTCCATTTGGACAAGCCATACTTTGGCTTCATCACCCCCAGCAGTTCCATCGAACTTGGGTGGATATATCTTTTTCATATCCCTTGTCAATTCACGGGATATCATCTTTTTGTTTCTTTCCATAGAGTTAGTAGGAGACTTTTCTCTTTCTTCATGGTGTGAAGAAATTTCTTCTAACTCCTCTATGGTTATTTCTTTTTCTCCCCTATCCTTGGCTTTTTCCTGCTCAAGGTTGGCTAATCTGGCCAATATTTGGTCTAAATTAGCTTCCATCTCAGCTGGTGACGATTCTTCTTGCTGACTTGCTCTGGATTTATTTCGAGTTCTTTCGTAAACTTGAACCATAGATTAAAGAAGTTATAACCTGAAATTTTTAATTTCAAGTTAGACTAAGTTTAGACTTTACTATTTATGTAAACATAAAAAAAAAAAACACCATTTCATACAAACAATTGTTTTCACACAAAATTTGACATTTTGATTGATAGATAAACCTCGTTTTATTTATAGATAGGAGGATTTCAAAAGAATCCACAAGATTACATAGAATGACTATTCAGATAGTCAAGGGGTGAATACCCTTCCGATTCACTTTCGAATACATAGCTAAGAGGTGTATACCCTACAGATTGAGAGAATTGGAGTTCTCTTTCATTTAGTTCTTCTCTTATCTGGTCTTTCCTATCCCAAAACGGATAGTAACCCTCGGATTTATTGTCCAATACATAGATTCACGAAGTAGTGTCCTTAAAGTGTTCATCTACGTTATGGTCCTTGCCTTTCGCAGGCATTTGTTCATGAGACCATTTATCCACTGGCAGGGTCCTTGGTGTGTATCCCTCAGACTCTTTACTTGAAGAAATCATAATAACTTCCGCCATTGGAAGGACTCTAGGATTCCTAAATATGAATGCCGGGTTGGAGCTTTCTTCAGACGGCATGTCTCTGGATAGAGATAAAGGTTCAGACTCTTCAGGTGTAATGGAGGGAAGGTAGTTGTACATAGCCTCCAGTTTCATCTTTCTCTTCTCACCATTGATTCGAGAAAGTGCGTGGCTGAAGGTTTCTGTATCACTTAACCAAACTGCATTGTCGTAGTTGGTTCCTTCAATTGTCGTCACAATTGCCTCCTTTTCCTTCTTGGCCTTCAGGTAGCGTTCGTTTCTGATTACGGACTTTCTTGCCGTTAATCTAACACGTACCATCTTGACACAAGAATTTTCACAACATTAGGTAATGTTGGAAAGGGAAAACTTGGTGAACTCATAGGTTCCAGAGCTAAATCTGGTAGCTCTGATACCACATGTAACAACCCCCAAACCGGGTAAACAAATATTTTCTACTTTCACAAATAAGATACAAGGAAAGATATTCATAATGACAAAGTATATAAACTTTTCTTTTCATTCTATTACAACATTTCATCATAAAGAAATAATTGACACAATACATCATTATTCTCTTTTCCAAGTAAATAACAGAGTATGCATTTCATAATTACTTTTCTTTCAAATAAATAACAAAGTAAGAATCTTACAAGTTTCAATCATAGCTCAGAAGCTTTTTAGCAAATAGGAATAAGACAGTCCAGGTTCTTCCCTTTCAAACCTTGGTTCATCAGAAGTCTATTGTGGAGGAGAAACATCACTCAGGTGCTTTTCCGCCAACCACGGACTTATAATGCGGTCCCCCGCATGTTAAGTAGACGGCCCTCCCTTCTACGAAGAGATTGGTTGGGTAACCGGTTCTGTATGACCAACTGAGCATAGTGTGAAATCCTACATAACTAAATCCTTGTGTCCTCACAATCTCAATCTAGTATGTATTTTGGACTACGGTGAACTGACAGTGTAATCGTGTCATAGTCTATGAGGACGTAGGTGTACTACACTACTTTGGCCAAAGTGTTTCGACAGTATTTAAACTGACGGTCATCTATCACTTGCACTAAGTCAGGTTCAGTTTGACTTAAGGTTGTCTTATCCTACGCGTAGGCTAAGTCCTTTCCGTGGGTAGTCAATCACCCTAGACTTCCTACATCATCTACTTAATCAGGAATTGGAATGCAGTCAACAAGGGTCCCTCAGGTAACTCTTAACATGGAATTCTTTATCCATGGAGTACATAGCTTTTCCTAGTTACCCTACTAACTTTAAAGCTTTAGACTACCTTGGTATTGGTTCCATCCTCGACCTAGTATTTAATAACTAGTTCCTCTTTTCCTTTATATAAGGAATTCAAGCAGTATTCAAGTAAATACAATTCAAACATTCCCTTTATAACATGGACTAGCTATTCTTTCATAACAGGCTATAAACAGGCTTTTTCCCTTATAAACAAGTTTCCCTTTTTATAAACAAACTATTCCCAAGAAATCAAGCTATTCTTTTATAAACAAGTTTTCCCTATGAAATTAAGTATTTCCTTAATAACAAGCTATTCCTATGAAATCAAGCTATTCCTTTATAAACAAGTTTTCCCTATGAAATTAAGTTATTCCTTAATAACAAGCTTTTCCTATGAAATCAAGCTATTCCATTTCAACACAATTTCTTCTAATACTTTCCTACCCTACTTCATATCACAAAACAAAGCAATGCAAAATTTAAACAAGCAGATCAATTAAAATAACAAAAGTAATCAAAGACAATTCCCATGCCTGTTTCCTTGCTGCAAATGAATTCAGTCTGCAGCTTCTTCTCTTCCTTCTCTTTCTGATTTCTAGTATCACTCCTCTCAATTCTGGTTTCTATAGAGGTTTTGTATTTATGCTTGCAGCATATAAAAACCACAGTCTCTCAGAAATGGCGATGGAATATGTAAGTTGGCTCTCAAAACAAATGTGTCTGCAACAATGACAAAATATGGCTCTCCAAAAAGCAAATTCGGATTTAAGCAAAAGCAGATAGGAATTGGTGTCAATGGCAATGAGAGAAACTCTTATTTATAGGTTTCGAATTCTCATGCTTGCTACATTTTTAGCATGAGAATTCGACACCTTTCTCATTGAAAATGTCAATTTATGCAGTGGCAGTAATCTAGCAAGATACTCAGCAAAAAGAGAGATGATTCGACCTTATTCAAGAAGAATTTTTCCACTCTCACATGGTAAAATGCGAATGATAGACACCTACAGGTGTATTCATCAAAGGCGCCCAAAAATGGCGGATTTAATAACTGGTAAGGAAACGTCAATGGTAAAATGCGCCCATCTAGCTTTCATTCAGCCCTTCTCACGCATTTCCGAATGGAAGATGGCATTTGCAAACCGCGACCTGGTCATGCGTGTGAGTTTGCAGTTGCGCGCGATTTCCTTTGCTCATTTTTTTTATTATTTTCCAAACACAAAACTTCAACCTTTGGCGTATGAATATTTCGCTTTTCACAAGGTTTATGAAATACATTTGCTAAACCTTTTAATTTTATCCAAAGTAAAATACGTTTATTTCACCAAATAAACTTCATACGTTTTAAGCAAAAGACTATAAAGTCATTTAATTATTTTACTCATGGTAAATACATATTATTTGCCAAATGACTATACAAGTCAAATTTATTTATTTTCCAAGACAATATTTATTTAAAATATAAATAACATGTTATATTTATATTTTGTATTATATTAAATATATCTTATTATAGTTTTATTTACCATATTAAATATATATATATATATATATTTAAATGTTTTAATATTTAAATATTACTATAGATATATCTATATATTTATTCTTGTCAAAACTATAATAACGTATATATTAAATATTAATATATATATAAACACATTCATATATTTACATTTAAATATATCTATACATATTTGTATTTAATCATCCAAATACGTGTATTACGAGCCAGTCAGCATACCCTTAATACACCTGTTTGTGCAAACATGTATATATATGTTTAACTGTAAATTTAAGGCATCAATATAATGTTATAACAACATCATAGATAGTGTCTATATGTTTATAGGTGTGTCAGCCATGTGTATGTATCTGTATGTATGCCATGTCGACACATGTGTATGGCATAATAATTGCCCATCATACATCTGTATCGACGTGTCATACCTGTTGCTACGTACATATGAGTGGTACACGTATATGCATATACATCTTGTCTATACCACACTTACCAGTTCACATTTCACATTCAAGGCTCACAGAACAGTAAGTCAGACAACAAGTAGCACCACTCATAAAGCATAAAGAAATAATCCAAAACTCCTAAGCCTAAGGATGACTTATCAAGATAACTCAATCCGACCCAGTTCCCAAAAACCCTCAGTGAAGTGTGTGTATGCTCAATTGATCAACTTTACCAGTTATCTGACCAAGCCCCTCTTCCAAGTGATGTCTCCCCTCCGCCTAGAGGAATAGTTCCTGTTCCTGCATCCATTGGCACAAAACCACGACAGTTACTTGCTCAAAACATTTGCAGTATATAAAACAATTATAACAACAAGACTAATTACTCTCTTTTATGCATTGCTTTATCCAAGAATAACATCAATCATGAACATAGAATGAGCCAATCATAACATGTAAAAAGATTCTCAAATTGATAACAAGGTTCAACACATTTATTCATTCAAATCCTTCCTTACAATCAGAATGCTCTAAGCATCACTAAAATAGTAACTATACAATTCCGGGGTGTAACAACGTCAAGCTACAGAAGAAACAGTGGCCATCACTTCAGTTACAAAGTCGCCAGGGTTATCAGTCAGTGAAGTGCCAGTTTAAGTATGCAGAGATTTTCCAGTTTGCTTGAGTTATTGACATATAGTGAATTAACAGTTGAGACATGTGACGACCTCTAGATGGTGATGCAGTCACTAACCTCGTGGAGGGGTTACTTGCTCGAGATCAGGGTCAATGAACTTCAGTTTAGGGCATCTCACCTTTTCCAAGATAGACATTAGACACAGGAGTTAAAATCGATGCCTCTTTCTGAGTTAACTCGTTGTTACACATTACATGCCATGTCTTTCTTGGAAACATCTTTGTATAGTTGGAGTTATTAGTTAGTTTTCATTTCAATAAGGACGTGCATGTTGCACATGTCCATTTTGTTGAGTCCTGTTTTAGTTAACTGATGGTATCTTTCTAGTTAACAGTGTAGTTTCATTCAATTAGGTTTAGAGAATAAGATCTTGCATGCACTGCAGGATTGTAGTTGACTCAAGGTGATTTTAGGGTTGCCTACACCTTTGATGTCTATAAATAAGAGCTTTCAGCTCATTTGTAATTAGCTTTTTCTAGTGATAGAGAATTGCTGCGTTGTCGGCAACATGCCTATTCTCAAGATTGGTTCACCCTTGTAAATTAGAACTTTTGCTTCATAGCATTCATGCTACGCCTACCTTGCCTGTAGTATTGCTATTATTGTATCTGTTGAAGGAACTTTTACAGGAGATTAATATATGTTGTGCCCACCTTGCCTGTAATATTGTCTTTGTTGGATCTGTTCATGAGCATTTGTTTTGATAATGAATTGTTATGCCACTCGGGTTCCATGCAATTATTATGATGAATGCTTGCCTTAGTTAGATATAGTGGCTAGTTTGATCGTAGATTGTACGCATGTCTCGCCTATGCAATTTGCTGTCCTAGTTGGCTATCTTTTGTGTTTTGTTATCAATAAGCCTATTCGAATTGAGCAAATAGTTGTGCCCACCTTGCCTTCATGTTGAGAATTCGTACTTAAAGCTTATCGTATGATGTGTGTGATAATAAGCTTATTCAGCCAAGCGAATAGTTGTGCCCACCTTGCCTTCATGTTGCAAATTTGTACCCAGCTTATCGTATAAAAACCATTCCCACTCCATTTCCTCACACTCTGTTTTCTTGAGGAAACTGGATAGATTTAAAGAAGTTAGCTTAGTTGTAGTTAGATGATCTGCGAAACCAAAAAAGTGTTTGCTGCAACGTTCTAGGTTTTCTTAACTTTGTGCCTCTACCAGCTGAGAACAAAAAGATAGGATTTAGTTTACTTTTGTATTCCATGCATTCCAACACAACGAGGGAGCTTCCCCTCCTAATTTGAAGAGCACTCATTACGCAGTGTGCATAGTTGTCCGTACAAACTTACACTCCAGAGGTGTTAGTTTTTATGCCAACATAGTTCTTCTAAATGTTGCATATGGTTAGTTACAAAATCAGAAAATATAAGTATATCATCTATATAGACAGCACAAAATTCTTTTAAATGCTGTAGAGCTTGGTCCATTCGTCTCTGAAAGTAGGCTGGAGCTGTGCATAGACCAAATGGCATAACATTCCACTCATAAAGTCCTTGAGGGACCGAGAATGTTGTTTTATACCTGTCTGATTCCTTAACTTTGATATGCCAAAATCCGAACTTGCAATCGAACTTTGAAAACACTTTTTTATTAGATGCTCTTCTGATTAAATCAGCACTAAAAGGACTTGGATAGTTAAAAGGAAGAATAATATCATTTAGAGGCTTATAATTAATACAAAACCTCTTTTTACCTCTCCCCTTTTCTACCCTTTTGTTGACCAGGAAGGCTGGGCATGAAAATGGACTTTTACTGGGGCGAATAAAATGCCATTCTAACAATTCATTTAGATGCTCGTCCATTTCTCTTACCTCAGTAGGACTCATTAGGTAGGCAGGCTCATGAGGAATCACAGACTAACATTCTGGTCATATCTGTATTTCACATTCTTCATGATCTTGAGACCAGAATTGTAATGGATTCATGCTACAACATTTTGTGTCAAATCTTTGTATGATATCTTCAAACATATTAGATGCATCCTCTGTTAGTTCCTTAACTGATTCTTTCTTTCCCTTTTTCCCACTGTTTTCAAACTTCTGATTGACTATTTTGAGAGCAGGAATGTCAATCTGTCCATCTTCATGTCGCAGTGAGATCTTATGTTTCCAGAAATGAAGAGGCTCATATTTAGTGAGAAACAAAAATCCTAACAGAACATCATCTTCTAAATCATTATATTCTATAAAATCTGTCACAAACATTTTTCCCATTATCTCGATGTGAACATCTTGAGCATACCTTCCCATATGAATTCTTTCTCCGTTGATCGCATAACTAAGTGGTAAATCAGGCCGAGGTTTCCAGAATTCTGGAGGAATAGCATTGGTTTTGGCCAAGGATCTGGAAGAACCTATATCCACAAATGCATCCATGGGGATTTTCTTATATCCTAGAAAACAAAAATTAAGTCTGATATAATTTCCATTATTGGCTAGCAATAATGAACATGACTTATTTCTAGTTTTTTGAACTATGTTGTTTCCACTACTGCTTTCTCCTTCTTCTTCTTCTTCTTGGGAGGATATTTTCTCAGATTCTAATTGTTGTTGGTCTGCTTTGAACAAAAGGTCTTTAATTTCTCCCACAGTTGAAGAAAGATTCCTGATTTCTTTTTGCTAAATTTTCAGCAGTCTTCTGAGGTCTGCCACATCATTCATTAAAAGATCAAATCTTTTGAAAATAGCAATGATATCAGTATCAGTGTCTGATGTTTTATGTTTTGAAGAAAGTTTGGAGGAAGAAGGTTTTTCTTTTTGCCATGGAGGAATCTTGTATCCATGGTCAATTTCTTTCCCAGGGCCCTTAGTAGGCTTTCTTTGCAGTCTGAGCTGTTTTTCGACTTCTGCCTTATCTGATTCTAATTGTTTCAATTGAGCCAAATGCTGGTGAACAACTTTCTTTCGTTCGTCTTAAGTTCCTACCAGTTTATAAGGATCTTTTGACTTCTAAATTTGAAATTTTACTTGAATATCCTTCAGTGTATCCTTGAGAAGTGTGTTGACGTGTGTTTTATGACAATGCCAACACAGAATAAAATGTCCAACGGTCACTCTATTCTCTCTTGATCAAAGTGTTCTACATGCTAAGATTGCGTGAAACTTCATGCGTTCGACTCCAAGGTTCCTTTAATGCGAATAGACTCAGTTGGTTGATGTGAATATGCTGGGTATTCCAAGGGGACTTACGTAATTGTTCAACTTTATATGCTCAAGCAAATGAAGGATTTTGACTATGATGCTCTGGTATTTGAACGGATCGGGAAATGCTGAATTTAAAGGAGGTAGGGATAGGAATTCTACAATCTATTTCTACGGGTGGAATGCAAGGATTAGCTTTGACAGTCTTCAAACCAAACTTCGTTTCGTCTCCCCTTCGGACAACTCTGACAAAGCTGGTGCAATCTTCAAAGGATGGATGAGATGTTCAGATTGAGATTCACCATGCGCACCCCTTCACAACGAAGCAAGTGGGCACACTAAACACAATCGAAGTTAAGTGCTGAGATTCCAGTTGACCATGCAGGAGCAGACTTACCATCAGCAAGTCCGCTAGTGGTATGGATATGGGAAGATATGCCCAAACTAATGTCACATTACACAATTAACTCTACTTGCATGAAAACAAATCTACTTTACTTTACTCTATTCGAATTGGAAAGACGAAAAGATCTCGTCAACTGCCCATAACACAAAATGAAGTCACCAATCAATGAAATCTTTATATCATGAGAGTCTTACACAACAATCTTTTGCAAAAACTTTCAAAGGGAAAGTCTTTCTTTCCTTTCCAACTAAGCTAACTCCTAGCTCTACTTTAACTTCTATCAATCTCTATCTCTGTCTAGCTCTGATCTATCTCTGATTCTAATTCTAACTATTTACAAATGAGGGGGGATGCCCCTTTTATAATGAGTCCAATTAGTGGACGGTTCAGATCTGATTACAATAAAGGGCTCAGATTGAGCCACCCATGCCCTAATTAGGGCTTCTGCCCTAAAAACCGCCACCGAGAGGAGTGGGGCAATGAATGCGCCCTCCACTTCTCATCAATGCACCACTAACCACCATCAATGCACGTCGTCTCTTTCCAGAAGGTCATCGTCTAGAAGGGCGTTTCCCTTCTCCTTCTTGCTGGCTGCAAATCTGATGAATCTGGCCAAGACTGCCTCAACCTCCTAATCGGAGATAGGAGGAATGTGATCCAACTGAAACTCCAAAACTGCAACTGTTTTCCCATGCTGGGCACATGATTTCTTCCAAGTAACAAGGGCGTCCTGGGTATTCTATATGATACTGGAGAACGTGGCTGTGTTCTCGAAATCATCCTACGTGAAGGTTTTCACCTCAGGGAAGAATGGCATCAATTTGTCTTTCAATCCTTCTGCAATTATCTCTTCAGAAGTCAACCTCCTGGCAAAGATTGCCTCCAACGTGTTGAGGATTCCATCTAGGATGTTCGTCATGGCCTTTCTGACCTTGACAGAATCTGCCTGTGATGCATCATAGAATCCCCGGCCTGTGACTACTGAAGAATACCATCTGGCGGAGTCGTATCTATCTCCCTGCTGGATAACACCTCCCTCAACCAAAGTGTGTTGAGGTATGCTCATCAAAGCCCCTAAATGGAGAACAACTCTCGTCTGATAGATGCGAGCCTCACCCCAAGCATGGTTAACTGCCTCCACTTTAGCCATAATATCGGAAGCTTGCCCATAGGCATGTGCAAGATCTTCCATGAACTTTCTTGTTTCTATACGCACACTGGCATTCCACTTGTCTGCCTGCTATGCCATTCTCTTTAAATCTTCTAACCCACGGATTGACTCCCTGGAAAACTCAGCTAGAAGTTCAATTGCCGGATTTTCTTGCCCACAACGACAGGACAAGTGCTGCACGTAGCCAATCAGTGTCTTGTGCTCTACCTTCAACCTTTTGTATTTGCCCTCAACATGGGACAATCTATCCTTGAGTGCCCGATAGGAATTATCGCACTCCTCTACCATTTGTGCTCCAGTAGGGCGGCCTAGTTCCATGGTTGTCACAACATAGTTCTCAGGAACGGCCTCGTCTCTATCACATTCTACCCGAGGAACTGCCATATGCAAGGTTCGGGATCCATCTTCATCTGTGGATATTTTGGAAAACTTCCTAGCCTTTTTCTTTGCTGGAGGTGCGCTGATCCTTTGTAATAATTCCTCCATCTCGGCTGCGGGATCGGTCTCATCTACAGGATCACGCCTCATCCTATCCCTTAAACATTCTGGCACCTCCTGCCGCATGTCAGATATAATAAAAGGCTGTTCCACCTCGGCCTCTACCTCGTGAACCTCTCCTCTGCCATCATTCTGACGAGGTTCGCCGTCATCAATAGGCTCAGTGTCTCCTGAGCTCTGGGCGTCCTGATCTGAAGTAGCATCACCCTCAAGAGCCGCCTCAATTTCCTACTAAAATTGAGTATCAGTAGTCGTCCCCTCATTTGTCTCTTGCTGATTTTCCTACTGATGATCTTCTTGGGGCATATTGATGCTCTGACCCACTGATTCTCTACGAGGTGGCTGACTCGCCACTTGCACTGTCTGCTTTACATCCAATCTCTCCCTCTGATCAACAAACAACGACACCTCCTGTAAGCTTGGAGAATGTGTCCGAGATGGCGTATGCATGGACTCCTCAACTACCACTGGCTCAGGTCAAACTGGCTCCTTTCCTCTAGGCTCTGGAGTTGGATTACTCTGTCTCCTCTGATTAGTTGCCAGTAATCTGTTGTCTCCTATCAAATTGTAGGTAAGGGGAATTGACCTTCCCTTGAGTCGGTTGACGTGCCTCTCTATCCAACTCCGTGTAAATGTCAACACTGGGATACAAAGTGTATCCAAGTCAGTGATCTCTGGCTCAGACCAATCTGGGAGAGGTAAAGGTGTATCTCTTACTGTCTCGTAGTCAGCCTGTACTACGTTTATATCCTCCTCAATATGATCTAGTACTGGGCTAATCTCACATTCTTTGACCATCACCAATGGTATCCGAGAGAACATCCTCTTTCTGACTTCGATCTCATCCACTGCACTTGCCCAAAAGTCTTCGATCTGCACCTTGTGCCTGAACTCCTCTGTCAATATCCACCTGATGTTTCTGTGGGGATCGTAGTAATGCCTGCTGGTGTGATAGGAAAGGTGGAAGAATTGGAGCTCCGCTTCTGCCTCCCTTGCTGCTTGCAACGATGGGCAGATTTCATCTGAATTCCCCATGGTAATTGGGAATCCGAGTCCACCTTTCTTCTTCTTCTTCTGAATCTTATCATAGGCAATCAATTGCCTAGATACTTCCAGCATCACTATCCTGTTTGTGGGATACCGAGGCAATCTGTATGGATAGGAGGAAAATCCTTGCAGCCTTATATAGGTGAATTTTGGAAATTGGATAAACCAACATCCGAACTTCTCAATCATTTCTTGTGCCTCCCTTGATATTCTATGGTGGGTTCTCTGCTGCAGGGTCCTCGTTATATGCATTGTAAAGGCGTCATTGACCCTCTTGTAATTAGTTGTGCTTGTCAGATGCAACTGTGGACAAGCTTCATATATTTTAAACTAATGGGAACCGCATCCAATTGGTTCCTTGTAAGATATTCCCCTATATCTCGTCATGCGAGCCAACATGTAGACAAGGTAGGAGCCCATGTAAAATGTCTTCGTTCTCCTCACGCCACGAAGCTGCTCATGTATGTTATCACTGATCATCAGTGCCCAATCCATGTAATTTTTTCCTTCCAACACCAAGTTGACAAAATAGAACATCCAAGGTTCAAAGATGAACGCTTGGGGGCAACCTCCAACTCTGCTCAGCATCATAATGAGATCACCAAACTCCTGTCTCAAGTCCTCTGAGACTATCTGCTTGGGCAATTTACTACGAGTTGGCTTGGGTTTAATCATCCACCTAGTATTTATCAAATCAACACACCGATCTGTGGTGGATGAGTACATCTTTCCAGCTCTCTCTTTCGTCTTGTAGATCATCTTCTCATGAACTGGAATCCCGAATGTCTCTCTGATTGCTTCAAGTGTCAGGTTAGCCAGCACCTTGCCATCTGGTGCAGTGGTTGTCCTCTGCTCTGCATTGTAGTGGTAGGCGCACTCCATGATGAGTTCTGGACACCGGATAGCTGGCGGAAAGTTGGCAGCTGCATACAGTCAACTTCTGACAATACTGTGCGAAGTCACTGATGGGTGATGGCCTCCAGTCCCCAATATCCTTCTTCTGAATGCTTCCATGTTGAATGAGCCTAAGTTCGTGTCAGCTAGCCTGTCGAGCTTTGATGAAAATTTGGATTCTGGCAAGAATGACTTGCCCAGTTTCTTGATCACAGCCTGTCTGGACTCGGTGTGGTTGTTTCTGCCTGCAACTCTTCTGCTTGATTCGGCCATTCTGCAAAAAAAAAGGCAAGGTAGTTAGACGACAAGATTTAAAATAATAAAATAACCATCATTGAGGGCACCAGCAGATTTTTTTAAAAATGGCTGCAACAGTTTCACTTTCAGCTGCAAACCTCAACTACGCCTGTTTACTTCAACGTTTTTAGGAGTTTCTTCTCTGGTTGCAGCAACACAATGCCAAATACTTGGAAATGTTTGCTTGCAGCAATTTACTTTCAGCAAATTTGAAACCTCTCCCTTGAAGTTCGTACTTCTCTTTCTAACTTAGGAACTTCAAACTTTCTTCTCAAGTCGTACTTCAGCATTCAGCCACTTCAACTTTTGCAAATTCGTACCTTCTCAGCAAATGCAACAACTGGCATTTTGGGAATTCGTGCCTCCCAGCAATTGCAGCCTCAGCAAGTTAAGTCGCACTTCCTTCAGCAACTTCAACTTTTACAAATTGGCACTTAGCAATCTCCAGCTATTTCACAATTTCGAACTCTTCAGCAACTGCAACCTCTTCAGAAAATCGTATTTTCACTTAGCCAATATTTTTGCATTCAGCAACTGGTGAGAGGCATGAAGAGGATTTTAAAATCTTATAGCCTGGTCGAATTCCTACAGAGCCTATATTTAGCAAATTTTCGAATTCATTTTCCCTCTCTTTTCCCCATTGTAACACTTGTTATCTGAGGCATCTTCTAGAATTATGAATTCATCATCTCTGCACAGGCCTGCCTCGTCGCATTTGATTTCTTAAAATATTAAATCGTTCACTTCCTTGAACAATTTCGAAATGTTTGGCTAAGTCATTTGATCTTGTCTTCGCTTTGGCAAAATTGTCTAGCTCAAAACTTCTAGCGAAGAGTCTCATTCATTTTGTTCGTTTGCCTAAGAGAAATCTCTCAATTTTGCCTTAGGAATTTTATTTAAAATAGGCACTGGGAAAAATATCCATCGAAACGATGTGGACATGGCGTTGAGTAAGCTTGACTCACTTCTGAATTGCAAATGTTTAATACCCAGAAGAGAAATTCTTCCAGAATCCATCGTTTCCATGTGTATCCGTACGAAGGGGTTCTTTTAATTTTTATTATTTAAAAATAATAAAAATGGCTAATGTTTATTTCTTCCCCTCCGGATGTCTTTCACTCCTACAATTTCAAGCTCCTCTAGCTTGGCAAATTGTTTTGATTTTTCCCTAAAGAATTTTCCCTCTGAAGATTTTCATAACTCTGGAAATTAGCACCATCTTCATTCATACTCTTCATTTTTCCCTCTAGAAAATATCTTAGGAATTATTTAAAAATATAACTTTTAACTCTGAAGGGCGCATATAGCATGTCATTTTTCATTTCTTCCCTTAGGCAATTCCACACCTAAGACTTTTCATACTTAGGAATTTTCACGCCTAGACTTCCTTTAGCAATTTTCATTTTTAAGTCCCCACTCACTAGGCGCACTTCATATAGTGAAGAGGAAAAAATAAATAAGTAACTCTTGGTCTTTTAAAAATCACGCCTTCTTAGCATTATTCCCCTTTGGCGTATGGTGACTCCTCACCTTCCTTGAGTGCATATGGCATAGGTAGCTTCCACCTTCAAGCGCATTTTGCATGTGGTCAAGGAAAACCCACGCCCAAAGTGACTTTTCAGCTCCCTCTGGCGCATTTAGCATGTGCAACCTCCTTTCTTGGGCGCATTTGAGGATGCCTTAGGAATTTTCGAATGTCTCTTGAATATTTTCATGTTTTGGGTGACCTTTCACCTTCCCTAGGTGCATTTGACCTTGTGAGGAGGAATTCCATGCCTTAGGAGAATTTTCATGCCTTAGGAGAATCTTCATGCCTCTGGAAGGCGCATTTCATCTTTGCTCAAGGAAATCTCACACTTAGATATTTTTGTATCTTTTACTCCTCCAGGGCGCATATGAGGGTGTTTGCCTGCCAGCTGTTGTTTATAAATTTCCAACGCCCTAGGCATTCTCAGCTTTCTATTTTTAGTAAAATTAGGGTTTCATTGCATTTCACCCTGTTTCGAACTGGAGCTGACGTGGCTGTGCCTCCATTTGGTTTTGCCATCCTGTTCACATCTTATCTAGCACAATACATGCTATTTTTAGCCATTTGCTATTTTTAGCAAACCCTAGAATTGATCAATTTCCGTATCTCTGTTTGCTTTGAAATTTGCTCCAGTTGCTTTTGATTCTGTGAGAGACCTGTTCATACTTGCCTCTGGTGATGACGCGCTATTTTTAGCCACCTGCTATTTATAGTAAGTTTCAAAGTTGCCTGTCTATTGTAGGTCCGTTCGACCTGATAACTTGAGTGCTCTGTTTATACCAACTTCTAGCACAGACCTGCTATTTATAGCCATGTCCTGACTTACTAAAAATAGTAAGTCCTCCGATTTTGCTCAAAATTTGCCAGTAGGTAGCCCGAAGGATGCTGATCATGGTGGCGTGCTTCGTTTTGACATCTCTACATTTCGCTTCATCTATTTTTAGACATGGCAGGGAAACCCTAATCTGACTTGCATGTGCTCCCGACTGCCCTTGGTTGCTCCGATTTATACTGTTTGTCGCTCTGCTCGCTGGAATGAAGTGCTAGGTAGCTGCTGGACTGAAGCTGCTATTTATAGTAAGTGTCCAGAAAGTGGTCCATCGGATGTCGGACGAGTTTGCATGTCACAATGCCCGTGGGATCTCAAAAAACCCAGAAAAACCCAAAAAACTGGTCAACATTTTGGCACTGGCTAAAAATAGTAAGTCCCTGAAAACTGACTCATTCCGCTTGCATGTCATATCACTGCGAAGCTCTCGCGAAACCCAGATGGAATATCCGGACATGCATTGAAAATTCCTGCATGCAAACCCTAAAAATAGCCTCGGAAGGCTGTACCCCGAAAGTCACCATCTCGGCTTGTATGTTATACCGTCGTGAAGGTCTTGGAAAACCTAGATCAATTCTCTTGTCATTCACCAAAGAATTGCTTGTCTAAACCCTGAAAATAGCGTCCGGAGGCTGAACTGCTAAAAATAGCTAGTTGTCTGAATCTATTCAAATTTCATGTGTAGGCACTCTGAAGTTGCCTGAACGTGCTGAAGTAGTTAGAATCCCGAAATCCTGAGGAACAAGCCTCGAATTAGGTATTTACAAAGAATAGTAAGTTGTCGGCTTTCAGTAGGATTTCAGGGGGATTCTGCCTTGAGCTTTCTGAATGTGTTGCTGCACTTAGATTTCACCTGAGTAACTCAATCTTGACCTCGAACGGGTCTAAAGGATAGAAACCCTAAATTTGTCAATTACTTCAACTGAGGTCAAACGGGACACCCCCGGAAGGACAAAGATCAGAGACAGAGAGAACCAAAGCCAAAAGACCAAAATGGAGCAAAAATTAGGGGGTCCCCATCTTGGATGGGGTGATGTGTGAAAAGGTCACAACAAAGTGTAGTAAGAAAATCTTCATCAAGATCAGAAGTAGAATCATCTGATTCAGAACTAGCCTGTCTTTGCATTTTCCTATTTATGTCCTTCAGATCCTTAAATTTCATCATAAAACTTGAATCAGGAACAATTTCTACTAATTCATACAAATTATCCATTTCGACAGAAGCATTTCTACTATCAACAATTTCCCATTCTAGATTTTCATATTCAAACAACATATATCTTAGTACCAGGATTAAGCTTCTTGGGACAATTTGTAGCATAATGAGGTCCTTTGCAAATAAAACATTTTATTCCTTTTGGGACCTTCCTATCTCTTTTCTTTAATAAGTAGGGCGGTGTTTGTCTAGAGAACTTTCTTTTCTTATAGGGCACTGCCTTGTTCCTTTTCTTGGTGCCATACTTTCCAAGCTTTCTGCATTTGAAGGTGTATTTGCCTTCATGATATGTGGCTTTAGAACACCTTTTGCATCTACATTTCCTTCCGCAGCATCTTTTCTTGAATTGTCTTAGTTGCTGAAAATATTTAAGCTGGTTTATAGGAGGAAGATCACAAAATTCCTTAAGATTGCAAGTGTAATTATACTCCTCCTTATTGAGCTGCAAAGCACCCAACAAACATTGTTTTTCCAACTTATATCTAATCAATCTTTTAATAGTTGGAAAACTAACATCATCAATCTGCTTATGTTCTTTCTGGATGATGTAGTCTTGTGCCCAAGCTCCTAATCCACATGGAAGTGAATTGAGATAATACTGTTTTGTTGTCAGATCATGCATTTTATCTGCTGCAACCATGTATGATTCAAACATACAATTGTATTCATCAAATTTTACTAAATTTTTGAGCTTCATGGATTGCAGGATCTTGTTTGCTTCAAGAGCTTGGTTAGATACATCATCACAAAACAAATCAGTAAGTAACCATTTAAATTCATCAAATCCAGCTTGAAAAATGTCATCTTTACCCAAGTTTCTCGGGTCTCTCAACAAAGAATCTGAGGATTGTTCTGGAATTGCTCTTGGGCCTTTGCCTTGGTCTGGAAGATTGTTCCACCAGTTTCTCAGTTTGCCAGACATTAGTCTGACAGCATATAGAACCTTTGCTTGTTCTGTCCATGAACCACTTCTTTCAAACATGTTTTCAAGGGTGTTTGTCCATGTACAGATAGCATCATAGGGATTCACCAACTTGTCAATGTTCAAAATATAACCACTAGAAGCATATGGTCTCATTTGTTCAGGTTTGAGGTTTTCAGTGACCGGTTCTTGCATTTAAATGTCCATTGACAGTTTCTTTAAGGATTCCCATGGTTCTTTTTCTTCAATCTGTTTGTAGCCAAAAAAGTCTAAATTTAATTCATCAAAATCATTATCTACAGAAAACTCAGAATCACTTGAACTATCAGACAAAACTAAAGTATTTACATCAAATGTTTCAGCTTCAGATTCTTTATTAGCGAAACCAGGCTCGTCCATATATACTGGTTCCATTTGCTCTGCTTCTACTCCCAATTCTTCAAGCCAATCCTTCAAATTTTCTTCTTTATTTGCTAGGCTATGTTCCTTGATTTTGGGCATAGGAACATGGGTTGTTGGCTTATGAGAAGGTTTCCTAGATGAGGAAGAAGCTACCACTTCTTCTTTTCGTAAGCTTTTCCTTCTCTAGATTCGTACCTTTTTTTGTTTGGGAGGAACTGGTTGTTCAACAGTCTTACCTTTCTTATCTCTGTCTTCTTCTTCAGAGCTATCTCGGCCAGTTTGTGAAACTCTTATTTTTTTTGTAAGCATTCTGACCTTTTCTAATTTCTTTGCAACAGAATCTAAGAGTGTTTTATTCTCAAGGTCATTTACTTTTCTTGTAGTTTCAAAGTTTTGTTGTTCATCATAGATGTGTGTGAGATAGCTATCCTAGTGTTGTTGGCTAGAGACAACAGTTTTAACACTTTTGTGTACTTCTTTTATATCATAGCTAACACCAGCTATATCATTTGACAGATGGGAGGTATACTGTTCAGATTTAAGAGCAGAAGTATAAATCTTTTGTTGATCAACTGAAACATTATCTAATTTATTTATAGCTTCTAGACACAAATCACCAGAAAATCTAACATAAATAGCCATGTCATCAATATTTTCCTGGGCTGAGATCATCCACTGAGAAATCCAATTCCTCTGGGCTTCCGAATTCTTTTGCTTTCTACCCAGATCTGTATGAAGTCTAGCCTCATATCTACCCCATAGCCTTTTATCAGGGTTAATGACAGTGAATGTTTCAGGAGTTGGCCATCTACCAAGCTCATATCCAATTATATCTTGTTCCTAATCATTCATTTCCATCTTATAGATGGTTTTCTTTTCAGATCCAGCTCGTGGGAGCCTTCCTTTGGGGAACTTTTCCTTTATCATGCATCCTTTTTCTCCCATCTTTGTGAGCTTTATTCCTTTACCCTTGTGATCTAGTTTTTCATCCTCTTTAGGCGTCAAAGCAAGACGTCGGCTGACTTGTCGGGCCAATCTATCCATGAGTTCAGGGTTACTGCTTAAGTCAGACAATGTGGCCAAATCAGCTCTTGACGGTTAATGATTTACAGAGGGTTGCTTATACATGGGGAAATGACTGGATGACCCTAAAGATTCCTCAAGATTATAATCAATATATGGCTTATTGGAAGTACTGGAAAAATTTCGTGACAAGGAGTAAGATCTTGTTGACATATTGGGTCTTCCACTACTTGAGGCTTCAGGCTGCTCAAATAAAGTTTCATCGGGAAGAGATTTTAGATCTATGTTAGCTAGCCTGCGGCTCTGCGTACGAGGTCTTCCAGATATCCAACTTCTAGATGGAGTGGGTAACTCCTGGAATCTAGGCTGGGATTGGTTAATGAGTTTTTTGATCACATGGAAACCAATATCAAACCCAGTTGCATCTATATGTTTACCAAAGTCATCAACATTTGAGTTGGCTTCTGGATAACTTACCCCTGCTGGAAATTTAGAGGGAGGAAACACAGTATTCAACAGTCTATATATACATCGACCACCAATCGTGGCATAAAATGAATCGGGTTGTAGAATGACACCTTTAACTTGTAAAAGCAAACAGAAAGCAGATTGCACATATTTATCATCAAGATTGATAGTAAAATTTGGTCTGACTGACATTCGAGCATCACCTCCTTTACTTTCATCAGATGCTTTTGTGAAGCGACCTCTGAACTGACCAATGACTACTTGATCCCAAATTCTACAACGGGTGTCTATTAAACTAGCAAAATACTCAACACCAATATCATAATTGAAATGAGGGTGTAGGATAATTTCAACCAAAGAGAAATGCACATGAAAAAACCCTTTTTCTTTCCATCTTTTAATATCATCTGGTAACAAGAAAGGAAGATACACAGGACAAATTCCTATACCAAATACTCTTAGATTTATCTCAAACTGACGCACATAATTTATCATTTTAGCCTTGATTCCTTTTTTCGGGTATAAGTCAGAAATTTTTACATCAAGAAACTTAAAATTGCCATTTTCATCCACATATTCCTCCTTGTCCTAGAAATGATTATGGATGACAGAAGAGAGAGAGCTACTTGCATTCATAGATCTTTGACTAGCCATAATGAAGAGATTAGAAGTTACTTGAGGTTACTGTCATGTCCCCTTCCAGTTGACATCTCTCAGAGCTTATGATTAGCCTATTATGCGACCCTCGTAGGCTGATAAGATGGATAGAGGGTCTTGATGGAGCTTGGCTTGGCTTCGGTTGTCAGAGTTTTACCAGTTGGCTTTCGTTCGGGATCATTCGGACACCATTTGCCTGAATTGCTATTTTTAGCAGTATTTGGCACTCAGCGAGGCACCCCTGCTATTTTTAGCAGTATGGTTTGCCCATGTGTAGAATCACTCACTTATTCGCCAACTTCAGATGGTTCGTGAATCAGACATATTTTGAGGGAGATATTAATATTTTAATTGATTAATTAAAATATTAATTTTTCGGAACTTATATTATAAAGTTATAATATTTTAATATTATAACTTAGGTGTTTTATCTCAAGGGGTCGACCATCATTGAAGGGGCCATTTTTAATTATAATTTATAATTAAAAATGAGATTGAAACTATTGAAATATTAAAAAGAAAAGTTCGAATTTATTTAAATGATACCTAATTGAGAAAAGTCGAACTTTTGAGGAGATATAAGAGTTCTCATTGGGATTTGAGTTCATTATGATGAAAATCGAATTTTTGTCGAGTCTTTCTTCTGAGAACAGAGCCAAGGGTTCCAGTTTTCAACTTGCATTGGAGAACGTGCAATCTTCAGTGTGTGCAATTCAGAGGCTGTGAAATATCAGCTGATTTATTGCCAGTCAGAGAGATACCTTCATCCAGAAGTTATCACAGAGTTTCACAGTTGTTTCAACTTCAGGGTTTTTAGTTTGGAAATCATTCGGAAAGGGATTTACAGTATTGGCGTCCATTTTCCAAGTTCCAGATACCATTCTCAAGATCCGTACAGATTTGTATTTGCTGTTGCTGGGCCGTACTGCCTTGTACCAGGCCATACTTTTCATCTGGGGAAAAGCGCTTCACCTTTGAGCACTCTGTCTTCACCAACAGGGGCGTATTTACCTCTGGCATCACTCTGGATCGTTTGGCGGAGGGTGAAAGTGTTTTCTATCACAGCCGTACCATTTCAATAATGTTTCAGTTGCTGCAAATCAGGTTTTTGATTAATATTTTGTCTTAACTTTGCCTGCATGTCAAACATCTTTCATTGTAATACCTGTGGAATGATAATACAATCAGTAGCGATGGTTTTCTGAGTCTTTTAATGTTAGATCTGCGCTTATTGTATTGCTTAGAGATTTTATATCATTTTTCTTTAAAAATCGCATTTTACCTTTATGCACAAAAACACCAAAAAAACCAAAAAACATCAAAACAAGCAAAAACACAGACAATTTCAGAGATCAGTTAGAACAGGGGTTTCTACAGTGGTATCAAAGCTAAATCCTGCCATCCTGAGGGTTTAGCAATCTTATGCAGCCACAAGAGTTTGGGCCACACAGGTATTATACTCGCAGGAGAGCCTTGATTGACAGGCAACAGGGTTTGATCAGGCAGCCGGGAAACATGGTTGACATAACAGATATTCCTAGAACAGATATTCCTCAAAACCCTAGGGATGAGGAAGATGCAGAGGTTAGACAGACTCTTAGAGATTTGCGAACAGGTCAGCAGCAGGTAACTGATGTATTACAGCAGTTGACCATGGTTATACAGAGGATAGGTACGCCTAGGAGACCATCACCACATCGTGATGAGGACAGGAGTGATGCAGGTTCACAGAGGGTACCCATGACTGTTTCACGAACAGCAAATAGACCTACTAGACCCACTTTCCTAAGAGGAGAACAGGTTGAGAAGAATGTTGAAGAGGTTGGGAACATATTATATGCTGATGCAGTTATGGCAGCCAACGAGGAGTGGGATATATTGACACCACAAGTGCGCGAGCGCATGCATTTTGATCGATTTGTGAATTTGAGAGTTGAATATTATAGGTCTCGACAGGGGAATAGGCCTCGAAACCAAAATAGAGACTTGAAGCATGCCTCCAGCAAGATCAACCTACCCTATTTTGATGGCAGTGGCAAGGTAACAGCACAGTCTTGGATTCACAGGCTAGACACTTTCTTGACACTTCGACCTATGTCTGAGGAAGAGGCAATCAAGTTTGCCACATTACATTTAGAAGGAGCAGCCCATGATTGGTGGTATCAAGGAATGGTGACACTGCAGCACGATCGTATTACCACTTATCAGGAGTTTGTGGACAGATTGGTGGATCGCTTTGATAAAAAGGACCCAGAAGTTTACTTCAGAGATTTGGCCCAACTTAGGCAGATTGGCAGCCTAGAGAGTTATATTAGTGAATTTCAGAAATTGTCCGTGATGGTTCCCGACATATCAAAGAGGCGTATAGTTGTGCTCTTCGTTGAAGGATTGTTGGAACCCTTGAGAGGTTGGATCAAGGCATTTGATCCGCCTTCGCTACAGGAAGCTATGAAGAAGGCACGCAGTATGGAACTTGCAGCACCATCCAACAAATTCAACTCCAGAAACAATTCTTCATTCAGGAACAATAAGGGCTTCAACAAAAACAGAGATAAATCAGATTTTAAGAATGATTCAAAGGGAAAATCAGCAGCACCACCCTTGGATCGCGAGGCTCTTAATGATCTACGCAGAAAGAAGCTTTGCTTCTACTGCAAAGGTCCCTATGATGCCAACCATGATTGTCCTTTGCGGCCTAAGGGCAAGGAAAATCGAGTGATGTGGGCTTATTATGAGGAGTCGGAATTTGAGAGTTCTGAACAGCAGGAGAGTTTTGAGGAGTCAGAGTCAGAGGCTTCAAAGCCTAAGGCAGAGGCAGAGTCAGAGCTTCAGATTCAGGAGGCACGACTATCTAGTATTCAGTAGGAAGGTTCATTCAGACTTCATGGAGTTTTGGCAGGACAAAGGGTCATTACCCTTCTTGATACAGGAGCCACCCACAATTTTATCGATGCTATATTTGTGGAGAAGCGTGGACTCATTATCGAGGAGTTCGAAGGCATTAGAGTTAAGGTGGCAGACGGTTACACTCTCAGGTGTGATCGAATGATTAAGGATCTCCCCTTGCGCTTGAACAACTATGAGTTCAAGGCTGATTATTACGTGGTGAACATGGGGGATATCAATTTAGTCTTGGGCATGAAGTGGCTTCATTCCCTTGAGGAAGTCACTCTTCGTCTCAAAGACATGGAGATTCATTTTGATGTCGATGGGAAGACACATATCCTGAAGGCCATTCGGGACAGCAATGTCAAGACTTTCCTTTCGTCGGATGGAGAGGCTCATGCGACATGACATGGTAGAGTGGGCTGCCGAGTGCACATTGGCACCTATACAGGAGGGACAACACAAGACTGAGTATCATCCTGACATTCAGCAGTTGAGAGTCAAGCATGAGAAGGTATTCAGTGATATTCCGCCAGGGAGACCTCCAAACAGGGGCATTGAGCACATTATAGAGCTTGAGGAGGGCGCCAAGCCCATCATGATTACTCCTTACAGGCATCCTAAGAGGTTGAAGGATGAGATAGAGAAGACTATCAAGGAGTTGCTTGCTATGGGTCACATTCGACCTAGTAAATCACTATTCCCTTCTTCAGTTGTTCTGGTGAAGAAGAAGGATGGCACCCTTCGCATGTGCATAGATTACAGAGTCCTGAATAAAAGGACTATCAAAAACAAGTACCCAATACCTCGTATAGATGAGCTCCATGGTGCATGCTATTTCACGAAGATAGATTTGAGATCAGGATATCACCAGATCAGAGTTCGTGAGCAGGATGTTGAGAAGACTGCTTTCCGTTGTCATTATGGACACTTTGAGTTTGTGGTGATGCCATTTGGGCTAACCAACGCGCCTGCGACATTTCAGTCCACCATGAACAGGGTCTTTCATTCGCAGTTGAGGAGATATGTACTTGTCTTTTTCGATGACATCTTGATATACAGCAGGACATGGCAGGAGCATTTGGCTCACTTAGAGACAGTACTCAATATTTTGGAGAGGGAGTCCTTGTATGCCAAGGAATCCAAATGTGATTTGGGAATGACCGAATTGTTATACTTAGGTCATATTATCAGTGCAGAGGGAGTGCGGATGGATCCTGAGAAGATCCGTGCTATTATAGATTGGCCTACTCCGGCGAACCTTACACAGCTGCGAGGATTTCTTGGATTGTGTGGTTTTTACTACAGATTTGTGAGTGGTTATTCACGACATGCAACACCTATGACGGATATGTTGAAAAAAGGTGCATTCTGTTGGACTCCTGAGGCACAGGAGTGTTTTGTGAGGTTCAAGGAGTTGATGACTACGTGTCCAGTGTTGGCACTGCCAGATTTTTCAAAGCCTTTTGAGCTTCAGTGCGATGCTTCTGGTGAGGGCATTGGAGCGGTGCTTATGCAGGACAAGCACCCTATTGTGTATGAGAGCCATAAACTCAGAGGGCCAGAGAGGCTCTACAGTATTTATGATAAGGAGATGCTAGCTATAATGCACGCCTTGGCAAAATTCAGGCAATATCTCATGGGCAGTAAGTTCTGCATTAAAACCGACCACAACAGTTTGAGGCATTTCCTGGGGCAGCGAGATTTCAATGATCGTCAGCAGAAGTGGGTGAGTAAATTGCAGGCATATGACTTTGATATCTCTTATATCAAAGGCACCCAGAATGTAGTGGTTGACGCCCTCTCACGCATGCCTTATCTGAACTCTATGGTTCACATTACTGAGGATTGGAGGCATTTGATTGTGACAGAGTATGCCAAGGATACTTGGGCATCCAGTATTGTTGAGGGATCGATGGTTGACACCAGATACACGCTTGTGAATGACTTGATCATTTACAAGAACAGGATTTATTTGACCCCGAGATCAGAGATGAAGAACATTATCATGCGAGCCTTTCATGATGTACCTACAACAGGACATCCCGAGTACTTCAAAACGTACAGACAGATTCAGGAGAGATTCACATGGAAAGGACTTAAGGTAGATGTTCTTCAGTATGTGCGTCAGTGCCCTGTTTGTCAACAGAACAAGCAGGAGAACACGTATCCGGCAGGATTATTGCAGCCACTTCCGATTCCTGACAGGAAGTGGGAATGCCTGTCGATGGACTTCATTACGGGCTTGCCTAAAGCCCAAGGACGGGATTGTATATATGTAGTTGTGGATCGGCTGACGAAGTATGCCCACTTCTTTCCGAGTACCACCACTTACACAGCTACACAGGTAGCAAAGGTCTTCTTCCGTGAGGTATTCAGACTACATGGGTTGCCTCGGAGCATAGTGAGCGACAGGGATAGTCGGTTCTTGAGTCACTTCTGGCAGGAGGTGTTCAGACTGTGTGGGACCGAGCTTACACCGAGCACCAGTTACCACCCGCAGACCGATGGTCAGACGGAGATAGTGAATAAATGGGTGGAAAATTACCTAAGGAACTATATTGCAGGGCAGCAAAAGGCGTGGGTCAAGTGGATATATCTGTGCGAGTATTGCTATAATACTACCTTCCACATGACCATACAGATGTCCCCCTTCATGGCGTTGTACGGTTATGAGGCGCCAAGATTTCTGGATTTGCTATTGAGTGACAATAGAGTGCCGAGTGCTGGAGATTTATTGCAGGAGAGTCAGGACACCATGAAGGCTCTCAAGGAGAATATTGCTAAGGCACAGAATCAGCAGAAGCAGTATGCAGATCAAAAGAGGACAGAGAGGTCTTTTGAGGTGGGAGACATGGTTTACCTCATGCTGCAACCCTACCGTCAGTCTACTCTTAGGAAGAGTGGCTCAGAGAAGCTTAAGCCACGATATTATGGTCCTTTCAGGATCCTAAGGCGTGTTGGAGAGGTGGCTTACGAGCTAGAGCTTCCTGCGGAGAGCAAGGTCCACAATGTCTTTCATGTGTCACGTCTCAAGAAGGCGTTGGGACACCGTGTGGTACCTTCGGCAGTTTTACCTCCCTTAGATGATGAGGGAAAGTTGATTCTAGTACCTGACTCTATCCTGGAGTACAGAGAGAGACAGTTGTGTAGGAGGACTATCAGGAAATATTTGGTGAAATGGAGAGATTTGCCAGTGGAGGATGCTACATGGGAGAGCGAGGATATTCTGCAGCATCCGGAGTTGAGATTGCTTGAGGACAAGCAATTTCAGGAGCGGCGGACTGTCATGTCCCCTTCCAGTTGACATCTCTCAGAGCTTATGATAAGCCTATTATGCGACCCTCGTAGGCTGATAAGATGGATAGAGGGTCTTGATGGAGCTTGGCTTGGCTTCGGTTGTCAGAATTTTACCAGTTGGCTTTCGTTCGGGATCATTCGGACACCATTTGCTTGAATTGCTATTTTTAGCAGTATTTGGCACTCAGCGAGGCACCCCTGCTATTTTTAGCACTATGGTTTGGCCATGTGCAGAATCACTCACTTATTCGCCAGCTTCAGACGGTTCATGAATCAGACATATTTTGAGGGAGATATTAATATTTTAATTGATTAATTAAAATATTAATTTTTCGGAGCTTATATTATAAAGTTATAATATTTTAATATTATAACTTAAGTGTTTTATCTCAAGGGGTCGACCATCATTGAAGGGGCCATTTTTAATTATAATTTATAATTAAAAATGAGATTGAAACTATTGAAATATTAAAAAGAAAAGTTCGAATTTATTTAAATGATACCTAATTGAGAAAAGTCGAACTTTTGAGGAGATATAGGGGTTTTCATTGGGATTTGAGCTGATTATGATGAAAATCGAATTTTTGCTGAGTCTTTCTTCTGAGAACAGAGCCAAGGGTTCCAGTTTTCAACTTGCATTGGAGAACGTGCAATCTTCAGTGTGTGCAGTTCAGAGGCTGTGAAATATCAACTGATTTATTACCAATCAGAGAGATACCTTCATCCAAAAGTTATCACAGAGTTTCACAGTTGTTTCAACTTCAGGGTTTTTAGTTTGGAAATCATCCGGAAAGGGGTTTACAGTATTGGCGTCCATTTTCCAAGTTCCAGATACCATTCTCAAGATCCGTACAGATTTGTAATTGCTGTTGCTGAGCCGTACCAGGCTGTTGCTGGGCCGTACTGCCTTGTACCAGGCCGTACTTTTCATCTGGGGAAAAGCGCTTCACCTTTGAGCACTCTGTCTTCACCAACAGGGGCGTATTTACCTCTGGCATCACTCTGGATCGTTTGGCGGAGGGAGAAAGTGTTTTCTATCACAGCCGTACCATTTCAATAATGTTTCAGTTGCTGCAAATCAGGTTTTTGATTAATATTTTGTCTTAACTTTGCCTGCATGTCAGACATCTTTCATTTTAATAGCTGTGGAATGATAATACAATCAGTAGCGATGGTTTTCTGAGTCTTTTAATGTTAGATCTGAGCTTATTGTATTGCTTAGAGATTTTATATCATTTTTCTTTAAAAATCGCATTTTACCTTTATGCACAAAAACACCAAAAAAACCAAAAAATGTCAAAACAAGCAAAAACACAGACAGTTTCAAAGATCAGTTAGAATTGGGGTTTCTACAGTTACAGATCCTTTTGCTTCTATATTTTCCGACTTACTGCTCACCCTTCAATTGCCTATCCTTCGGCTTGACCACGAGATTTATGGTCTTACTGCCGGTCCACAGCTACTCGTGATCCCAACTTCGTTCAAACTTGAATCTCCAATAATGGACTATCAAGATCTAATGGAACAATAGTTTCTCCAACGCCCAAATCAGACCCAAAACTATGACAATGAATACATAGACTATTTTGACAAATTGTCGAAACCCAAATGAACAATAAAATTTATTATAACTATCATTAATTTTCTGCTCAACATCAAGCATTATAAGGATAATCACAAGGCTTTGATACCAATTTTGTATAACACCAACATTAAACATTAAATGCGGAATATTTTATTACATGCATGCATGCATACTGTTGGCATTTCAAATCGCACCTCTGGAATGCGTTCTGGAAACGGACAGCTGTGTGCAGTAAACTGCTCTTTGAATTAGGAGGGGAAGCTCCCTCTTTTTCTGAGTTGCATAAAGAAAGTAATAAACTTAATTTTGCCTATATTTTTGGTTCAACTGCGAGAACACAAGGTTATAGAACACTAGATGTTGCAGTTGAGGTTTTCCCTTTAATGAAACTAGACAGCTACAACTTGACCTACGCTTAAAACGTTTCTACCCTCTCAAGTAAACGCAAAGCAAGAGAGTTTAGAAATGGACGAGATTGATTTTCTGACAAAGATACTTAAACAAACTTTTCTTCAACATACATTTAAGGCAACCTGAAAAAGAGATCATAAAAGTATTACGGAAATATGAGACTTTTATTTCAAGAGTAGCAAAGCAAGCTTCATGATTTTATTTCCTCATACTTCTAACACAAAACAATAAACATAAATCTGAGATATTTATATCGAGGGCAGCAAAGCAAACTTCAAGATTTTATTCACTCAAACTTCTGGAACAAAGATTACAATTTTGGGACAGCAAGTTGTAGTAAAATACTTGCAACATGCGATCAACTTGATTATAATTGACACATAACACATACACTAAACAAGGATTTGCAGCTAAGGAGGCATGCAAACTTGCACTTTACACAAAGTGAACTGACACTAGACGATAACTAACATGAAGGCATAAACTCAGCGATTCTGTTATCACAAGCACGGTTAAACTAAAATGAGCAAACACTGCTCTTATTTATACACAAGCAGAGGAGTAGGGAACCCTAAAATCTCCTTGCTTTTTCAACTACTACTTGCCAACATGCAAGCTTTATTTCTAAATCTAGAAAAGATAAAACATCTAAAACCTATGAAAACCTAAAAACAAGGAAAGCGCCAACTCATTACAACTCAATTTCCTTCTTCTTCAAAGAATGGATAAGAATGGAGATGAGAATAGAAAGAAAGCATGAGATGAGAATGGAAAGAAAGCTTGGAGAAAGCTTCTAGAAGATTGTTGCTTTAAATTTCTATCACATCTGCCAAAAAGCGGGAAACTGCCTCTCTATCAGGAGTGTTGGTACTATCTATAGCCATATTCTGCTTTTCTAAGATCTTCTCCCTTTTTGCAATCAAACTTAGAGAATCTTTGACATCTTCAGCTTCTTTATGAGTTCTTTTCTTGAAAAACATCGCTGCCTCAAAAGATGACTCATTAATTGATAACTTGGCGGCTTTGCAACTTTATGCTTTTGACACTTGTCTTGATTCTCCCACGGAAGAGTTTTACACAACTTTTTTTGACAGTTGTCCTTTTGCTCATACCACTCCCTTGCACGTTCTTCAATTGAGATGATGACATTTTATGCCCATGATGGTACTGAAAAGCATTTACCAACATCATTCGTTCAGATAATTATAATGCAACACTTGTTTGGCTCTAAATTCGATGGGAGAGTACTCCATTCTGAAAAACTTGAAGATTGACTGTAAACTTGACTATGCTCGGACAAGCTCAACACAAACCCTAAAAATAACTTGTTGGTTTTCTTCATCAAATGGATGAATATTTTGGAATTTTTTCTGAGATATGGGTTTTGTGTAGAATTTTGTTACAAGAAAGCCCAAATCATCCATTTTTGAAAATTTTGAGTGAAGACTGAAAAAGCAACAAACCCTAATTTTCTCCAAAAAAAGTAGAAAAAACTGGCATCTACGTATTGTCCACGAGCACATTTTGGATGAACCCAGTTGATTAGATTTTGAAAACCTCGAAGTTTCACTGAAAAAGCAGCCACTTGAAGTTTCACTGAAAAAGCTGTGATATGGGTCTAGTCTAGAAGAATATATGAGATAGACCTGGAAGATTGGAAGTTGTAAAATTTGAAGTTTTCTCTGACATGCAAAATCTAAAGCAGTTACTGCAACCTCCAAAAATTATCCAGAAGATCGAACTAGTATAAACCAACTCGCTGAAAATTGAAAGTAATAGCCTCCTTCAAAGATTTGATGTTTGGATGAAAAAATATGAAAAAACAAGCCTTCTTGAGTGTTGATCTGAAAATTTATTGAAAAACCAGCAAGTTAAACTCTTGAATCTTGAAAATAAGGGTTTGAAGTTGCTGCTTTGTTTCTCCTTGAAGACCACCTGCAAGAAAATAATGAATAATGAAACACAAAGGTGCCTTAAATATGCTTTGCCTTGAGAAAACAACTTTCTTTTGCCCTAATTCTTCAAAACCCTAATTCAGTTTGTGCAATGAACTTAGACTTTTGTCTTCAATTTCAATTTTTGAAATTTCCAAAAAAATTCACTAAGGCATTGGAAGTTGGGCGCCCTTCTTGGCTGAAGGCGACTATTTCACTCAGACTTAAACCATTTTTTCGTCATTTTCAACTTTAACTCAATTTTCAACCCTAGTTTGATCCTAACTTCTGGCCTCTAGATTGATCCAATGAATAGTTGAATGACTCATCGCAGAGCTTGATCGAATCCGACAAATTTTGTTTGGAGGAGACTTGTGATGTAAACTTCGTTTGGTCCTTCAAAAATTCAGGTGCCTCTCTCCTCCAAGGGTGCTCACTTTCTCCAATGTTAGCCATTTTTATGATCTCCAAACTTTGCTGGTCTTCTGACCTTCAGATGAATTCACGATTCTGGGTGTTATATTGGTCAGATTGACTGGCTGACGGATTCACTGGATAGCTAAGAAGATTCTGGAAGGGGTCTCCTAGATACCTCATCTCTGAAAACTGACATCTGATGCCTCAAAACCCTAGGCGCCCTTCTCCTTTAGGGGCGCCTATCTCTTCTAGAGATAGTTTTTATTTCGAGTTTTTCACTGTTGCTTGACTTTTGTCATTTCATGCACTTTTCCTTCTCTGTTCAACCTAAGACATCTAATGACTACCTGCTCTGACGAATGTGCTAATGATTGCATTGGACAGCTTGATCAAGTCTGACGAAGTCATGTTGGAGGCATCTTCTGCAAATTAGTTCATTTGACCTCATAAAAACTGAGTGATCAGATGACTGCGCTATCAGGCTCATTGCGGAGCTGAGAGGATTCTGAGCAACAAAGGCTTAGAGGCAAAAACCCTAATTTTGACTTTTGATCCCTTGAAAAGCTGGGCGCCTTTCTCCTTCAAGGGCGCCCATGGCTGGCAGACTGTCATTTCTATGCAATTTTCAAACTTTACCTCGTTTGATGTGCCTGTCTTGACCTCGACTGTCGGATACAAAAAAATTCTAAGGCATGGGAGTATGGGTGCCCAACTTGACTGGAGGCGCCTGGTTTCACTAGAGATAGCCAAATTTTTGCATTTTTCAACTTTTTTAGCTTCTACTCTCCTTTCTCCATTTTTTGTGCACGTTCATTGTTGACAGCTTCTGTTTGATGCTTGAATGTCTGATTCTGACACCTGGCAGCTGACTGACCTCCATTGATGACCTTCGATCCCCGAAAAAGCTTATGAAAAAGCAGAATAGACCCAGTAGAGTAAAACTGATCTTTTTGTGATTTTGACTGCACCAGCCTGATGAGGAAGTATTTTAAACCAATCAAAATCAGTCTCAACCCTAAAAGCCAAACTTTCTATTTTTAGAAATTTGTCTATTTTTAGAAAATTTTACAAGTATCCGTTTCTTGAGAAACCCAAAAAAAGTTTCTAAAGTTTTCTATAAAAAGTAACTTTTTCCTAAAATTTAGGGATGAAAAACTAAAATCTGGGTATTGTTGATTTGGTCACTCTGAGCCGACCCAGATTGTTAGATTGTGAAAATTTCAAGTTTTTGACCCCCATGCAAGACATACAAATCCCAATTTTGATCTTTTTGACAGATTTAACAGTATTTGGACTCATTTCTTCAAAATGCCTAAGTGTAGCAAAAATTTTAATTTGGGGTACAACACAGAGATTTTTGATCATCCAGATCGCTCGAAGCGTAGGAGAGAGCATATGTCTAATATTCAGAACTTTAATAATAATTAAAAATAACATAACTCTCTCAAAAATCATTATTTTTCGATTCCGTCAATGCCAGTGGGTCGACCACTGCATCTACTGTGCATCTAGGTTCCCTTCCAAAAATAGTAACACTGGACTTTGACAATCAAGTGACTTATGTTGGCATTTCAATTAGCACCTCTGGAGTGCTTATTGGAAATGGACAGCTATTGCAAGTGCTATAGTACTGCTCTTCAAATTATAGAGAGGAAGATCTCTCTTTGCTGATGTTCTACGTAAAAAAGGGTACTAAGGTTCCTATCTTTTTGACTCAGTGGTAGGACACAAGGGTGCATAAACACAATGTTTCATAGCTAAGCTTTTCTCTAGTTTCCGCAGATCTTAACTACGACTGTACTAGCTTCTAAACTATCCTACCTCCTCAAGATAAACAGAGCATGAGAGCATAGGAGCGAAATGGATGGGTTGGAACACTTGAATCCTCCGTCTCCGTAGAATACGGTCGAGGCTTTAAACTCTCGGATATATGCTTGGGATAAGGTTTTATGCAAGTGAACACTCTTTACGGTAGGCTAGATCAGAGACTTGCCAAGGAGGAGGAACCCCTATCCAAGGTATAAGCTTGGAAACAACTTACTGGAAACAACAAGGTGAGAAGATATGGATATCAAGATTTCTAAGGAGGAGGAACCCCTGTTCGAAGTGTAGGCTGAAATCCGGATCTTTAAAAAACATCAAATGATAGCAATTAATAACAAAATATCCAAGGAGGAGGAACCCCTATCCGAGGAGGAGATTGAAACAATAAACTATTGAGAACAAAGACGTCAGATCAACTCAAAACTTAGATCAAATATGCATACGCCATCTGACTTTCTTCTTCAAGATTTACCAAAGAATTACAAAGCTTGGGACAAAAAAGGCACGAAATCATGCACAATTACGATCAACCAACAAACTCTCATCCAAGAGTGAACAGATACAAACAAGCAAACTCTGGCAACAATGTCGCGACAATTTTGCATAGTAAATAAAGGTTAAACAAATAATGAGCTCAAGGCTCTTATTTATAGAAACTCAAAGGAGTAGGCAACCCTAAAGTCTCCTTGAGTTAACAATTAGTTCTTGCCAATCAGCAATATTTATTCCTATGTTTAAAAGTAGGTGAGCAAGCAGTTAACTGGAAATCTACTTTAGTTATCTGAAACTAAACAAAAGTCAAACTGGAAGTCTACCTCAGTTGACTGACACCTAACTAAAAGTGAACTTAAATTACAAATGTGTCTCCAAAATAGACATCCACCTAAGGAGATCTGAGATCCACAAATCGTGGGAGTCAATTAGACATCCTTGAGTAGTGAGATCTGACATGCATGATTTGTGGGGATCTAGAATTAACTTGGAAAGGGGCATCAAGTTAACTTCAGTCATAGTTAATGTCTTTTTGAAGGGTAGGACGTCCGTCTTGAGTGTTTGACACCTCATCACCATTGGTCAACAATCCTTCTGACCAATCGTTGACTTCTTTATACGGGGATTGTCACATGCCTCATCTGTTAGTGTCAGCAACTTGATGTATGTATCTCCTTCATTCTGTTTCCCTTAGGAGGATTACTCCTTATCTTTTTGTCTATGTTTCCACTTTGACGTGGAAGATAGTGTAGTATTAACCGATGGCAGCTCTGTATTGGGAATGACTACCTTCCGTGTTCTTTTGCAGCTTTACGTTTCTAACATTTCCCTTGATCTTTCTCAATGAAAGAGTATTGTATGATGAAACCGTGAAGCTTGATGATGAAACCACGAAGTTTGATTGCCAACACTCCAACCGTGAGAAATGCACATGAACTTGCTGCATACGCAAAATTCCAATGGTTACAATCCTCTAAACTGGCCTGAGAAAGCTATCAAATATACGAGGTGAAACCATTATGGAACCTGTGGACTTGTGTCTATGCTTGTCAATCTGTCCAAATTGACCTTTGGGTGTGCCCGACACAAATCGATGCCAGTCATTTTCAGAAGATCATGGAGTAAGACCATTTTGGCCTTGTATTCATCTTGGGAGAAATGCACTCTGAAAACCTTGAAGATTGATTATGCACAAGATGTTGTTCGAACAACTTTTTCTGGAATTGCTAAAAAAAGCCCTATCGGGGCAACTTTTTACGAAAAAATTCTGAGACGTGGGTTTGGTTGAGAATGATTTTCTAAACAAACCCAGATCGTCAAAAATTCGATAAAACGAATTTTTCTTTGGCATGCAAGAGCCCTTCGGTGGCAGAGGCAGCGAGGCACTAGAAAATGATTTTTTCTCAGAAAAATCCAACACATGGGTTTTATTCATGCTTCAGAGCTAAACAAACCCAGTTTGTCTATTTTTCAAAATTATGACTTTTTCCAGAAACCCTAAAAAATAGGGGCAACAAGGCTACTTTTTCTGGAAAAATCTAACATGTGGGTTTTCTTGAAAAAGTACTGTTGATCATAGCCAATTGGCCAGATCTATGATTATCTACTATTTTCTTGGACATGCAAGAAGACCTAAGACAAGGAAAGAGGAAAAAGACAAAAAGAAGATTGGAAGTTATCAGTTGTCATCTTGGAAGAATTATGCCTTTTGGTGCAACCTTTGATAAATGGTCCCTCTGTGCAACAGATCTTCAAAAATATGAAGAACGGTGAAAACCCCTTCGTCAGATCTTCAAAAACGTTGGAGAAGAAAATATATGTTCTTGAGCTCCTCAACCTGCAAAGAAATAATGAAGAATGGATACCTAAATGCTTTGATATGTCAAATTTAGAATTGTAAGAATCAATTGGGCATCCAAAACCTGGTTGGGAAGTTAATATGCCTAATCTAGAGATCTAAAAGCTGATTTCAACTGATTGTGGGATGTTTCGCATCTTTTGCCTCCAAAATCTCTTAAATCAAGTCAACAAATCACTTTTGACTTTTTAGCTGTCTTTTTGAGTTTGAACACTTTTTCATCATTTTTTCAAGTTGAAGTGCCTCTGTTTGATCCTTGCTCCCGGTCGTTCAGTTGATTTTGAGTTGATGCTGATTGATTCACTGCTGAGATAGGACAAACCTGATCAAGTGTGTCTAGGAGCTGCAAAGATCAAAGACTGAATCTAATGCCTTCAAATCAGGGCGCCTTTCTTCAACAGGGGCTCTTTTGACCAACACTTAGTTAATTTATTGATTGTTCTTTAATTTCATCATTTTTACCCTCCATGCTCTGATCTGACGTGGTCGTTGATTGATGAGTCAGATGACTTTGCTTGATCGTGCGTTGGGTAACCAGCTCAGTCCTTCAAAGGACGACTGATTTTCTAGTTGTTGAAGGTAAGTTTAGGCCTTTCCAATCCAAGGGCGCCCCTGGCCAGCAAGGGTGCCTTTGGCCTTTTGACTGATTATGTCCACGGTATAAACTGTCTACTTTGATCTCTGTCATTAGATGACTTAGTTGTCAGATGCCTTCGTAGATAGTTTCATTGTTAGGATCAATCAAAGTGGAGAAGGTTGTCCTAGAGGTCAGTAAGCAAAAAGACTGCATCTGCATCCTCAAAAGATTGGGCGCCTTTCTTCAAGAGGGGCTCTTTTGACCAACACTTAGCCAATTTCTTGGCATGTTCTTTCAATCTTCACCTTTGGCATTGTTTGCTTGATCTCAGCATCTGACTGTTTGACATGTCCTATGGATGCGTAGCTGGATCGATCGTGAAGCTGAGAGGTAGCTGAACAGATGCCTTGTATAAAGTAGTTGTTGAAAACCTCATCGGGTGTCTCAAAATGAAGGGCGCCCCTGGCCGGTAGGGGAGCTTTTGCTTTGATGTGCTTTAATTTAGCCTTCATTTGGCATGCTCTAACAATCATCATTTGTTGTCATTTGATACGTCTTGCAAGCTAACAAGCAAATTCACTGTGGAGCTGAGCTGATGCTGGAAAGATTACCCGAAGACAAGCTTGTTCAAAAACTGAGATTTTGAGCATCTAATTCAAGGGTGCCCCTAGTCAGCAGGGGCTCTTTTTTATGTTTTGACTGCTATCTCTAATGCTACTTGCCTTCAACGTCTTTTGTCTTCGCCTCCATTGTCGATGATCGATGAATCAGATGACTTAGCTTGACTATGCAATTGGAAAGCCAATATGAACACGAAGAAGACGACTGCCTTGGTGAAGGTTGATGACTGCTTCTGATCTTCTGAATTCAACGACACCTTTCTTCAACAGGGATGCCTTTTAGGTGTAAGTTCATCATTTGCTTTGAAAAACTTCATCTCTTCATGCTTCACGTTCGTCGTGCATCGTGACTATCTTGAGAATTTTTGTTGACGATGTAGACAAGTGCATCCTTGCATTTACCTCTAGCATGTTGTGTGTATGGGTGTTGGAAAAATGACTTAAGGCATTCAACTACACAACCTCCTTGGTAGCGAGGCGTTCATTTTCTAGACTTATCCAATTTTCAGCATTTTTCACTTCTGAAAATCCCCTTCGTTGCAAAGCATCTTTTCAAGCCTTTTCCGCCATGGCTTCTTCGTTGAAGCTTTTGAAGTTTAGCTATCAACACCAAGTATTGGCTAATCTACCATTAATGGCTGCGGAGCTCCTAACTTTGTTCCTGAAAAACGAGAATAGACCCACCAGAGTAAAACATGTCTTTTCATGATTCTGACTTGATCAGTGTGATCGTGAATCATTTTCAATCATTTCCGAGAAGGTCCTATTTTCGGGGGTTTCCATAAAAATAGGGGCACGAAACCCTATTTTTCAATTTTTCAAAATTTTACACATGTTCCTTGACAGAAACCCACAAAGACCTTATGTTTGGTTTGACCGAAAATAGACTTTTGACAACATTTTTACATGATTTAGCTCAATTTAAGTAGAATGCCAAAAAAATATTTTGGGTACAACATTAGGCTCTGTCTGGTGACCATGTCAGATACCTACGACATAGGAGAACCGAGAATCTCAAGTTTCATAGACCAGTACTTTTATTAGTTGGGCAATGGAGTCGGGACTTATTTCCTAATTCACACAATAATTGAAGTTCACCTATTTATTGGGACTCACCTATTATTCACCTAAAACAAGACTACCTAAGAAATCACCTAATACATGACAATACTTTACGAAACAGGGAAATACATAACTACATAACATTTAAAGCAAAAGAAAATTTATTTTACAAAGAACTCACCCCATCCCCAAAGGGACGAAATGTTTCAAGTATTGCTTGCTTCATGGCAGTGCGAAGAGCCTCCCATCAATGTTGCTTCTACCTAAAAGGCTTTACTTCTCTTTTGATGGGAATTGTAGGGGAAAATCCCTCTGGAATGAGGATTCTCAGGTATTCGTATATCCAAGCAAAAGTACTCTGACAAAAGTCAAAATATGATGCAAATGGGAAAGTTGATGCCCCTGAGGCATTAGTTTTGCTATAGTCCATTTTCGGGATGTTGAACACCTCAAACCAGTCAATTGAGTTCCAAACTCGATTCCTATAATGTCGTAGGTGATCTTTGCTAACCTGAAAATATCCTTTGACCGACTCATGGATCAGCTCTAGATCGCCTTTAACACATAGGAGTTTGATTCCCATGTCTTCGGCATCTTTGAGGCCTAACCAAAGCACCTCTTTCTCAGCTTCAGTGAATTCTAATTGCACAAATGGGTGCAACTGTCCTTTAGGAGAGATGATCACTTCCCCTACTTCTGAAACTGTATTTGATGAACAACCTCCACCATACTGTATTTTCCATGTCCTTGTTTCCTCTGTCAGTATCTTTTCAGAACATGCAATGTTCTAATCTTTAGTTTCTATCTCTGGCAGAGTCACATAATTATCGGGACCTGTTTTAGGCTTTGCTCCTGCTAGAATAGATGACTTGAGCACAGCCTGCTTCTTTACAACATTGAGAATCTGATCCATTTGTTTTGGATGATCCTGAAGATATTCCAGTTGAGAGATTTGTACCTTGGTCTTCATCATGGAAGCTATGGTGCCAAAATTTGCTAAAGACAAATCTTGAGCAACTGGCATAGCATTCTTCTGTGAAGACCTAGGATTGGAAGTGGAAGGCACCTCTTCACCCTTTTCGTTTGATCTTCGTCTTTCTTCCTCTTCTTTCTATGCTTTGAAGTGTTGAACACGTGTAGACACAGGCGTTGGAATTTTTTTATGATTTACCACAAGAGAATAGTGACGGTATGCTTCTTTTTCTTCTTTAATAATGGGTTCAAAATATCCCATTGCAAAGTTGCAATCGAAGTTGTCCGTTTGTGGTAAGACAACCTTTGAACTTGTTGTTGGTACAAAATGAGAACTAGGAGCAGCTTCAACATATCCCATGATTTGGGTCATTCTCAAATTCTTAGGACATGTGAATCCAGTATGTGCATCAGTGTCGTGGAAACAAAAAAATACTACACTATGTGTAGCTTCAATCATTGGTCTTGATGGAGAAGTTGGAAACCGTGGTTGAAGATAGTCTCTCTTTGGCTAGTATGGTTGTTGAATTGGAGATCCTGATAGAGTTTTCTTTCATCAAGCCGGAAGTGATCATATTGTCCTCCAACTCGATGGTGTATTCTAGCGCACTCTTCAACTTTGTTTCTTTTATCGTCTTGAGGAAGAAAGCTATCTCTAATGGAAGAGCATTTATAAAACAGCTCATCAAAATCTCTAATGATGGATCGAATGTAAATGAAATTCTTGCAACAAGACGATCGAATCTCGCCACAAACTCTCTCATGTGTTCGTTGCACTCCATCTTTAAATTTGCAAGCTGGGTGAACAACAAATGACTGTCTTCAACGGGCTTGAATCTTGCCAAAAACTTCTCGCTCATAGATGCCAAACTTGTAATAATGCCTGGCTTCAGATGACTAAACCAATCCGCAACATTTCCAACAAGAGTCTCTTCAAAGAGACGTACTGCGATGTCTTCATGTGGCACATGCAAGATGGCGCAAGCCATTGTGAATGCAACAAAATGTTCATTTGGGCGTTGAATCCCATCGTTGTGAAATCGGGGAAAGTGCTTCCTTGACCCTTTAGGTAACTCATGATTTACCTGAAATTCCAAGGGTCCAATGTTATTACCCCAAGGTAATGAAGGTCGATGTCTCTTGCCAACATTATTGTTGTTACCATCCATTGCTTCTTGTATGGATCATGCAATCGGATGCTAGAGGATCATTCCCGAAGCTCTTCAAAGATTTGCTCCACATCAGATGCTTCTCTGACGTCTTCTTGAAATAGAGGATTGGTTCTCCTCCGTATGTATACTCGGTGAGTTAGGATGCTTACTGCCACGCGGGTGGTCGTAACACTAGCCTCTCAGCTGCAAGATCAACCTTTCTTTCTTCCCCGTCCAGAGTAATAGCTGCGGCTCTCCATTGAGTTGGTGATGTATTCTCTTCGCAGATGAAAGTACGCAAGCTACTGATGATGTTCGTCTACTCTCCTTCAATGAATGTAAGATCTGGTTGGAGAGTTGCTGGAGCAAGATCAGGTTGTTCAATTGGAGCCCAAGGACGCCAAATTCCCATTCCGTGTCATAAAAGCGTTAGCTTTTTCTTGAAATTTTATGCCTCATTGCCCCACTCTGGGCACTAGAAAACTGTTGGCGTTTGAATTAGCACCTCTGGAGTGCTTACTGGAAATGGACAACTATTGCAAGTGTTATAGTACCGCTCTTCAAATTATAGAGAGGAAGATCTCTCTTTGCTGATGTTCTACGTAAAAAAGGAGTACTAAGGTTCCTATCTTTTTTACTTAGCGGTAGGACACAAGGGAGCATAAACACAATGCGCCGTAGCTAAGCTTTTTTCTGGTTTTTGCAGATCTTAACTATGACTAAACTAGCTTCTAAACTATCCTACCTCCTCAAGATAAACAGAGCATGAGGGCATAGAAGCGAAATGGATGGGTTGGATTATTTGAATCCGCTGTCTCCTTAGAATATGGCCAAGGCTCTAAACTCTCGAGTATATGCCGGTAGAAGTTTTTATGCAAGTAAACACTCTTTACGGTAGGTTGGATCTTAGACTTGCCAAGGAAGAGGAACACCTATCCGAGGTATAGGCTAGGAAACAACGTACTAGAAACAACAAGGTACGAAGATATGGATATCAGGATTTCTAAGGAAGAGGAACCCCTGTCCGAAGCGTAGGCTAAAATACGGATCTTTAAACAACATCAAACGATAGCAATCGATGACAAAATATCCAAGGAGGAGGAACCCCTATCTAAGGAGGAGATTCAAACAATAAACTATTAAGAACAAAGACGGTGGATCAACTAAAATCTTAGATCAAATATGCATACGCCATCTGACTTTCTTCTTGAAGCTTTTCCAAAGAATTACAAAGGTTGGGACAGCAAAGGCACAAAATCATGCACAATTACGATCAACCAATAAACTCTCATCCAAGAGTGAACAAATACAAACAAGAAAACTCTGGCAACAATGGTGCAGCAATTTTGCGTAGTAAATAAAGGTTAAACAAATAATGAGCTCAAGGCTCTTATTTATAGAAACTTAAAGGAGTAGGCAACCCTAAAGTCTCCTTGAGTTAACAATCAGTTCTTTCCGATCAGCAAGATTTATTCCTATGTCTAAAAGTAGGTGAGCAAGCAGTTAACTGGAAATCTACTTTAGTTAACTGAAACTAAACAAAAGTCAAACTGGAAGTCTACCTCAGTTGACTAACACCTAACTAAAAGTGAACTTAAATTACAAATGTGTCTCCAAAAAAGACATCCACCTTTAAAGGAGATCTGAGATCCACAAATTGTGGGAGTCAATTAGACATCCTTGATTAGTGGGATCTGACATGCATGATCTGTGGGGATCTGGAATTAACTTGGAAGGGGCATCAAGTTAACTTTAGTCATAGTTAATGTCTTTCTGGAGGGTAGGACGTCCTTCTTGAATGTTTGACACCTCATCACCATTGGTCAACAATCCTTCTGACCAGTCGTTGACTTCTTTATACGGAGATTGTCCCATGCCTCATCTGTCAGTGTCTGCAAATTGATGTATGTATCTCCTTCATTATGTTTCCCTTAAGAGGATTACTCCTTGTCTTTTTGTCTATGTTTCCACTTTGAGGTGGAATAGTGTAGTATTAACCGGTGGCAGCTTTGTATTGGGAATGACTACCTTCCTCGTTCTTTTGCAACTTTACGTTTCTGACATTTCCCTTGATCTTTCTCAACGAAAGAGTATTGTATGATGAAACCGCGAAGCTTTCTAATTGAAATGCCAACAACTTACTATAAATAGTAAGTGTGCACAAACTGAGTCCAAATTAACTCCCAAAGGTGAATCTTGAATAATACCAAAATCCGGAGAAGAAAACCTGATATTTGCCACACAGGACCCTCTAACCAACAATACTAGCCTACGAGGGTCAAATGATAGGCCAATCCACAAGATGTTGAGGCGAGCTAAAAAGGGGACATTACAGAGATCCCAGCCAGTCAGCAACCAAGACCAATAAGAGGGTTGGTCTAGATTCCCCCTAACTCTGGTAGATGTTAGATTCCCTTGCCCCTTAAAAGACATGGACTTTCCATCTCTGGTCTTAATTGTCTCACCATCTTGGATGACAAAAAGATATGATAATAAGGGGGAGATGGCAACTGGTAGTGATGGACTCCCAGTGAAATTGATGATCCTTCTGTTGACATATGCGGAAAAAACTCCATGATGATGATCCTCAACTGGCTCCTCTACTACTCCAGCTGTCTTAATGGCAGATTTATAATATTTTAGCTTATTGATGGTTATGCTTGGTAAGGATTTGGATAACTTTGATTAATTTTAGTATGCACTCTTGTTATGGGGGTAACAATCACTTTTATGCTGGTTTGGCAATGTTCCATGTTGATAGTTATTGTTTGATATTTCTTTGTTGATTTGCCTGCAGTTCTGAAGTTGCCAAATTGTTCAATCTGGTTTCAGACCATGATTCCACTCTGGCTACATTTTTGTTATAATGTTCATCTTGTACTTTCTTTTGATATTTTAATTGAAATATGGAAATTGTTTCTTATAGAAATGATACTACTTTTTTTCTTCAGACCTAGTGATAAATGATAATATCCAACAAACACCAACACTTACAGAAATTTGATATGACATTTATAGTCATGTTCTTCTCAATGCGTTTCTATCCTAAATGGATGTAGGCTAAATGAAGTTCAACTCGTAACTCTGCCATCCATAGATAAAGAAATAATGTCCTTGGGATAGCCTTAAATTTTCTTATTAAATATTTTTCATTAACTAGCCAGTTTGGTAAAATAGTTTCCTGCAAACTAAGTCCCTGACCATCTTTTGTTCTAGAAGTTCAGAATGTTCTTCGATGGCTGCTACTATCTAGTACCATATAACACCTTTGCACTTTTTAAACACTCTTAAAAGTTGCAAGTTTACCATCAATAAATAAAGATTTTCCTATGACTTTGAACCATGAATCAATAATCTTAGATAAAAAATTATCCCACATCATACATAATGGTTATGAACAATCGTGACCTTTTTCCAGTCACCTCTGAAAGAAAAATGGGATTAGGAATGTATTTGATAGTATAATAGGAGAAGAAATAGAATGAAAATATTCCATCTGAAGGAAGTTTGAGAGAGCTGTAATTATCAACAAAGAGATGACTTCAACAGGATTAAGAAATTTAATAACACTCAACACAGGAGCTGTGAAGAAGTGTTCATCAGTCTCACCAAAAACAAAGCAGATTTATAAGTACATAAATTCTTGGCAGAATGCACTTACTAGAGATACACCTCCTGAGCCAAGTTCGCACATTGTATTAACATTCACCTCTGCAACCAAAAGTCCTGTTACAACCTGCATTATTATTTGGATTCTAATGTTCAGAGAAACAAGAGTATCCCATAAGGAATCAAAGAAACCTATTTTACAAAACTAATTAAATGGATTACCATATACAACCAGCAGAGCAAGCATGTCACAGCTGATGCTAAAAATCCAGCCTCTTGGGTGACTGCTGGAATAGCCAAAATTCCTGCTCCCACCTGTGAGATCCAATAGAACATGTTCATATCAAAATGACAGATATTGGAACATTTTTTTTTTTTATAGCTATTATAAGTTAAACTACCTAATTAACAGGATCTCTTTTCAGAGATGCAATACCAAGGCAACTTTTATCATTAACCTAGACTGAAATGCATGACTTTCAACTTACATGGGCTTTCTTAATGGATTGGTAAGAACTTATCCTTCCTCAACTTTTTGGAGGGGAGAGGGAGCAGCATTAGGACAAGGAGTTCCATGAACAAGCTGAACAACATACATAGACCATTGTAATAACCCCCTCTAATTGTACCAAAAATTTTTACACCTTCCTATATAATTTTCCAATGATTTATGGTTTAGACATTATGTCAAACACTTTGCATCCTCACTAATTGTTCTCCATTTTATGAATTCTTCACCATGAACATTCAACCATGGTACGCAAGTATGTGACAATGACAAGGTTTGATTTGCAAACTTATATATTTCAGTATAAGAGTTTTTAGAACTCATTGAATATTGAACAATATATTGAGAATAAACCATGTAAAAAAAGATATAAAAATGGATAGCTACTGCTCTTTATACCATAAGAACTTGATGCAAACATCTGCTGGAAAAATACAGAAGGAAGTTTACATTTCTGACCTTTAAATTTGATACGATAATCTTGCACAGGTCTGACTAACCATGAGAAGCATTCATTAATGCACGCCAGGGCATTATACAGATTTTCAGGTTTATAGCAGCAACAGAAACCAAGGGAAATATGCTCAGTTTTAATACACAGCCCTATGTATGTGAACGGCAGCAGCTGAAACTTCAACATTCATTGATAGGACATTCAAGAAGCCCTCACATCCAAGTATGCAATAGAATCGACCTCCAACCAGGGACAGATATATAAGGGATGTCTTCTACACAAGGCTTAGCTCTGCAATTTCATATTGTATTTCCCAGAAATATATAGCAGCAGTCCAAATCATTATAAATATAAAATATTCATTAATTCATAAATCACAGTCCCAAATTCCACTTCCAGCTTAACAAGTATTAAGTCAGAGTCTCAAATGTATAAAGAGGAACACAAATCGCTGCCTTTGAATGGAATTTGGCAAGATCTACAATGGTTATCACTCTTCACGACACTGTAGCTGAACTATTCACATCACTGTAGATTAGTTACTGTTCACATCACTGTAACATGCTATCAACATTTAAAAAATGTTCAAATCTAATTGATATCTCCAGCCCTATATCAAATAATGTCCAGCCATGGCGTCAGCAGAATCGTTTGTCCTTGCAGAGGACTTCATAAATTACAAATAAACTTATTTGTCAAACCCTCTGTGAGATCTCCAATTTGAGACCTCCAGCGCTAAACAATGAACTACAATGGTGAATCCTGAATGAATCCAAACCCAAGATGAACTGGGTTTTCATCCAATCCACTGAGAAACTCCAAGGGTTTTCGACCTTGAATTTCCTAAATTTTGAAAGCCAAAGCTCTCACACGTCCCAAAGAGAAATAATAAAAACCAAGTATATCCAAATGAGCTCCAAATGAGCCCTTTTATAAATCTCCAAGGAAGCTTGTAGAAACACAATTGAGATTCCCTATCTTTTTAACTTTCATATTTACTTACAAATGGGGATTTATAATAAAGTGACCCTTTTATATTTAATCATTAATATAAAGTCACTTTAATAATTTTATATCTCCATAAGTTGGCACCCAACACTTTATTAAATTATTTAAAACCTTGTATCTCCCTAAGAACCAAAATAAAGTCACATTATATTATTAAAATAACGTTAGTTAAATACACAATTGAACTTTAATATTTTAACGTTATATAAATAATATCTCGAAACACCATATGAGTTCAACATATCATTAACCATGAAATCACAGTCTGCCCCAAAATAGAAACGCTGCCAAGACTGATTGAATCAGTAAAGTGACAGTTGATGCCGATATGAGCTCATGCTATAAATAGTAGGGTTCTCCAAGGGCCAAAGAGAACAAACCTAGAAAGATTAGTGCCATGTAGGCATTTGGAATGTCCCCGATTTGGAGGTAGAGTAATTTAATTAAATTAATTGATTAAGTTGTCCAAAATAATGATATTTCATAAGGATGACTAATTGATTATTTTAATTAAATTAAAAGTGGTATAAAATTGATTATTTGTAAGGTTATTAAATAAATAAATATTATAAAGTAACCTTATATTTAATTAATTTAATAAAGTGACTTAAAATAAAATATTATATCATAACATCACTAAAATAAAATTAAAGTGGGAAATATATCTTTTATCCCACATTGGCAAGTGAAGTGTGTAAGCTCTCCCTAGAAAAGTATAAAAGGATCTTAAGGGCTCATTTTTGGATATCCAGGAAATTGATATTTGTTGTTGAGATTGTTTGGTGAAGGAGCCAGCTAGGGTTTCTGCCATTTCCAGCCATTGGAAATGAAAACTCTCATTGGTTATGCAATTTTGAAGTTGTGAAATATCAGCTGAATTATTGCTTCATTGTGGGCTTCACTTCAGAAGTTCAATTTGTGCTTCATTGCAAATTTTGTGGCCTTTGGCCAAATATGGGGATAGAGATTCATTTCAGCTTATTGAAGCATTTGGAGGAATTCAATATTGTCTAGAAGCTGCATATTATATCCTTGGAGGTAAATCGATTGGGATTACATTGAAGATTGTTGCAGTTTGAAGGCATCATTATATTGATAGGTTATAGGACGATCCTGGCTTGGAAGCAATGAATAAAGGCACTGCTGTTAGCATGTTACAGTCATATTGTTGCAGACATTGAGACCCACGATTTCATTCATAGCTTGCCATACATGCATTGATTTGGCATGGGGACTTGAGCGCTCCATTCCTTGGGGCTTGGCAATGATTTTTGATGCTTGAGGGAGATGATAAGAGGATGCATTATTTTTATCTTGAGGGTTTGGGTCCAAAACAGGGGCGGCACCATTAGAGGCATGATTTGTTCACTTGAAGACATATTTCAAACTAGCAAGATTGCCACAACATCTCTTCTCAAGGGGGCTTCATGTAATTAGTTTCCTTATGATATTTGCATTCATATTTGTGCATTTAGATCATCCTAGTTGCTTCCATTTGTATTCAGACTTAGGATATTGCATATATTAGCATCGTAATGCCAAGAGTCTTGGCACAACATCAAATCAGCTTGTACTAAGCCTATGCTTAAATATTGAATAGAGGAAGAAGTTGCATATCATTATTTGTCTCTATGTATTTGGCTGTAGTATTCATTTCAGTTTGTAAGACAACTGTTTGTCTTAATGCCTCTAGCTGAAAGTCAAAATTTGTGTTGCATAGCAAGTGTTTGATGAAATTGTAATGTCTCCTTTCTAGCTCAGACATGTTGACAGGTTGCTTAGCCTATTCCTGACCTTCATAGGCTAGAGAAGATGGTTATGGGGTCTCATGTTGCAATGTTTGAGGGGGATTTGCCTCCAGTGTTCAATGGGAGTTCAGGTTGACCTTCGTTGGACTGTGTTTGACACACTTACTATTTATAGTAAGTGACTTTTTGGGGAGTCAAGGTTTCTATTTATATTAGAGGCACCTGGACAGTCTTTAGAGCCAGTGGTGACCTTTGATGGGGCTCTGCAGTTGTTGCTTAGCACATTTGGAGAGACTTACTATATATAATAAGTCAGGAGCATGGAGTTACTAATTTTGGCAGAGCACCTAGTGATATAATATTTGCGAATATTTAATGCATTAATGAGTTGAATTTATGATGAGATTAATTATTAAAAGTTATTCTAAAAGCATATGTTATAAATGTACTTTAAATCATTAAAGTGGGGCCATGAGGCCATGACCCTTGAATTAGTTGCCACTTAAAAGTATTAAAATATTTGGGCACTTATTCCAAACTCAACTTAAAACAACAAAAGCAAATAATATTTAAATGATGCTAATGAGGAGAAAGTCGAACTTTTCATGAGAGTATATATAGCTTCTTTCACAAATCGACCTCACCATTATTGTGAGCATTTGACTTTGTGAAATTTCTTCTTGGTTTTGTGTGCAAGTTTGCACAAGGGTTTTCACCTAGTTGCTTGAGAATTTGCAGAAATTCTCAAGTGTTTGCAGCTGCTTTGAAGTGGTGAAAGATCCACTGAATTGTGGCAAAAAGGAGGGCTTCATTCAGGAGCTCTGTTTGTGCATAAATCTGAAGATTTTGGTGAAGAGATTCGTCTTCTAATGACAAAAAATGGATCTGTTGTTGAGGGAATTTATATCCATTATTGTACAGCAGATACCATCCAAATTGGTGAACATTCAAAGCTTTAATGACTTTTGGTCAAGCCGTACAGTCCTGGGTCAAGGCGTCCTTCACTCAAGCCAAAGCACCTACCCTTTTGGCCTGGCATCCTTCACTCAAGCCAAAGCACCTACCCTTTTGGCCTGATATCTTGTGCACTAGAGGTGGCTACGTTGGGGGAAGACTCAGCAACAAAGAAAGAGTGGGGAAAAATTGTAGATATCAGCTGCAACATTATTCAAGGGTTTCCAGACATGCTTCTCTCAGGTTCATTCATATCTGATTTAATAAATGTTTTGTAATTATTGGATAAAGATATAAGTCAGATTTTGTGCTCTCAAGTCATATTTTCCTTGAATATTGTAAAGATATATCTGTTGTTATGCTTCTTATTTGCTAGCAATGTTGTCCATATGTTTGTATTTTCATTGAAAACCTCAAATAGCATTGAAAACATTCAAATCAAACAAAAACCACAAGTCTGATTTCTGTATCAGCAAACAACATATTCTGATTTTCATATCAGCGAGGGCTTCAATTTCATATTTGGCATCAGTAGTGGTTGTTTTTCCATTGAGAGACACCAAGTCTCTTACAGTGGTATCAAAGCGGTTGCTTGCCAACTTGTGGAGAGTTTGCATTACATGAACAGGAATAATTATTTTTATACCAGGGGTGTAGGCCATTGGAGACCTCTAGTTGTTCCAGAAGGGTATACAATATCTGCCATATTAGGCATTCACAGGTCTAGTTGAGGGAGTAACAGAACACAACCAAGTGATAGTGACAGTGTTACATGTATTATGGGTGATGGGAGAGGGGCTAGTCCCCCTAGAAATGAAGAGCATAATGAGGAAAGAGAAGCTAGAGATATTTTAAGGGGTCTTCAAGCAGGGCAGCAACAGGTAGCAAATGTTTTACAACAATTGATAGTGGCTATACAATAGCTTAATCAACCTCATAGAGAGCCTAATCATGATCAGGAGGTGTAATGTCCCCAATTTAGCCCTATGCTCTTCTTGAGGTTTTAGCCTATTTCCGGAAACTCGTAGGCTAAGCAGATTGGAAAATTAGAGTTTCCTATTTTTTAGGAGGTTTCAGATGCATTTTTGAAGGCTTGCATGCAGGAGTTTGGAAGTGTGTTTCTGGGAGTTTTCTGGGTTTTCAGAGAGCTTCAAAATGGTGTAACATGCATCTCCATCTGATAACCTTTCCAGGCACTTACTATTTATAGTAAGTCATGTTGGCTTCTCGGTTTGTGCTCAGAAGGCGTTTGGAAACACTTACTATTTATAGTAAGTCTTGTTTACTGCTCAGTTGGTGTTCAATTGATGTTTTGCAAACTTACTATTTATAGCAGTTGCTATTTTTGGTAAGTCAATTTATAGCAGTATCATTCTAGCAATAGTTCAGCCTTTTGTAGTTCAGTGTGGCTATTCAGTTTGGCCTTCTGTCGAGTTCGCAGTAAACTTACTATTTTTGGCATTGGCTATTTTTAGTAAGTCTATTTTGGCAATGTCTTCATCAGCAGTATGGTGCAGTTCATTATCCAGATTTTTGTAATGTCTCAGTTTCCAGTTTGGTGAGAATTGTCTCCTTGGACTAAGTTTTATACTTAGTTAAAATTGTGTTTTGAAGTTGTACCCCACGCCTAGCTTAATGACTTTAAGTTGTTTTTAAGTTGGGGCCATAAAGTGATACATTTAATATTTTATTAAATGTTTATTCCTCTAAATGGGACGACTTGGGAGAAATATGAAGAGTTTTAAATATTTCAAAAAAAAAAGCTTTTTGAAATGGACGCCTCTTGGAGAAGTTGAAGAGTTTCTTGTTTGGAGGTTACAGTTGATTCATCTCCTCTTTGGAAGCTTATTTATTGATGCTTTGCTCATTCATTCGTATCTTGGAAAATTGAAAGTAAAGTTATGCTGCTGGTTTGAAATCCAGAACCTGGCTAAGGGGAAGCTTAGCATTTTGCAATCCATCCTTCCGGCCTGAAACTATGGCTTCCTAGGTGGGTCTTTGAGACTCTACTTCACACAGGAGTGCAGATGGAGCTTATTTCTGATGTTATTTGACAAGTTGTTGTTGTATAACCTGTTATTGAGTTGCTGGTTTGTTCATGGCTGAAGCGAATTTTTGTTCGTAGCTTCGCCTTCGCCATCGAATTTTCTATTGTTCTGGGTACTGGCTCATGCTGTTCTACTGTGGAGGGCGCCCCTTTTTGCATGTTTGCAGATTTTATCACTAAGTTTCTGATTTTTGAGAGAAGGTCGACCCTTCTTTGAGATCGTTCCTTTCTTCTTGATTATATTGGGAATCGTGCCAACTATTTCTCTCTGTTTTGGGCTCGTTTTCTCAATGAAGGTTGGACGCCTAGGCCTTAGCTGTTGATTGGCTGTGGTTTGAGAGCTTTCCGAGTTGAATTGAAAACGATACGTCCATTAGGGTGAATTCTCACCTTGCTGATCTGATTTTCTGTATTTCATGTTTCTGATCAGATTAGTTAGAAATTGTTATAATGTTGTTTTGAGTTACTTTCTATATCATTTTGGCATTGTAAATGTTAGAGGAAGTGTTACTCTAACCATTGAGTGTTTTTGGAAGCATATCATTCTCATTTGCAGCTTTATGTTATTTTTTTGTAAGCTGATTAGTAGTACTAACAACAATTGTTTACTTTGCTGCAATTTACTTTGTTGTATTCCCCCCATGTAATAGAGTGGTTGTGTGGATTGTATACCCCCCACAGTTTAAGTGGAAGTAAGGTTAATTGGCTGGCTTGCCGCCTTTAAATGTTTGTAATAATCACACCCACAAAATAAGTGGAGTATTCCCACCGCTTGTGGATGCCTGTATTTGCAGAAGAAGTTGTATTTCAATTTATTATCTAGCACTCCACCATATGTTAGCACCTCGCCTTGCAAAAGGATCTTGCGTGCACATTCTTGGTGTCGAGTTTAGCTCTCCATTTTCAGTTGTTATCAAGTTATTAGATCCTAGAGATCCTCTGACCATATGCTCGTCCCTCCTCCTTAAATGGTTTTAGGGCACATTCTTGGTTAGAGTTGTTTCAGTTGTGTTTCGGTTTAGAGCTAATTCTTAACGGGTGCATGATTTGCATTGTTGTGACTGAAATTTAAAGGCAAAAATTAAGGGGTATATTTCAGGAGGAGTGTGCAAGTGTTGTTGGTACACCTAGAGCAAGAAGAGCACCTACCCATACTTTTGACAGGCCCACACGTCCCACATTCGTGAGGAATGAACCAGAGGAAGAAGAGGAAGAAGGAGCATGTGCTGATGATATTATGGGTATGCATGATGAGTGGGAGTTGTTGCCTCCTCGGGTTAGAGAGCATCTCACTTTTGACCGCTTCATGAGTTAGAAGCGAGAGCATGGCCAGTCTAGACAGGATAAGAGACTGAGGCACCAAAACAGGGAGTTGAAACATGCTACTAGAAAGCTCACACTTCCTTTGTTTGATGGCAGTGGGAAGGTTACAACTAGAGCCTGGATCAAAAAACTTGACACTTTCTTGACCTTGCGTCCCATGGCAGAGGGGGATGTTATTCAGTTTGCAGCGCTACATTTGGATGGGGCAGCCCATGATTGGTGGCATCATGGGATGGTTACATTGCAGCATGATCACATTACCTCATATCAAGAGTCTATAGATAGATTAGTAGAGTGCTTCGATAAGAAGGATCAAAAGATTTATTTTAGAGAGCTTGCACAGTTGAGACAGACTGGTAGCCTAGATGCTTACATTAGTGAGTTTCAGAGGCTAGTTGTCATGGTGCCAAATTTGACAGAGAGGAGATTGGTGATGTTATTTGCAGAGGGTTTGCAGGAGCCATTGAGAGGTTGGCTCAAGGCCTTCGATCTGCCCTTCTTGCATGGATCCATTAAAAAGGCAAGGAGTATGGAGTTAGCTGCCCCAAAAAGACAGTTTCAACCTAAGACTATTACCTTGCCCACAGAGGAGGAGCGTTCCCCAGTTGTTGATCAGAAGAAGAAGGCAATTGCAAAACCAGATGATGCATCACAAGAGAAGTTGAGGAAAAAATAGTTGTGTTATTGGTGCAAGGAGCCTTACAGTAGAGATCATGATTGTCCTTTGAGGCCAAAGGGCAAAGCTAATTGCATGATGTGCATTTATTATGATGGAGATGAGGCTGAGAGTTCAGACCAGCAGGCTGTTTCAGAGGATGTTGAGGTTGGGCAAGCCTCTATGGAGATGGGACCTGATGCCAATCTATCCCTATTGGCATTGGTAGCTAGATCACTAAGTGGATCTTCATACAGGGTTAGGGGTTTAGTGGATGGGCAATGATGCATTGCCATGTTAGACATGGGAGCTACAAATAACTTCATCGATGAGATTTTTGTCAGCAGGTGTAGATTCCAGATAGAGGCAGTTGTTGGTTTCATAGTTCGGGTTGCAGATGGCTATACCCTCACCTGCACTCGACGGATTCGTAGTCTTACACTCATGCTTGATGACTATGAGATGCAGGCAGATTTCTATGCAGTCAACATGGGTGAGATTGATGTGGTTTTGGGTATGAGATGGCTCCAGGATATTGGAGAGTTCACCCTCAACTTGCCGAGGATGGAGATGTCTTTTGAGGCTAGTGGCAGGCATTATGTGTTGAGGGGGATTGCAGATGGGAGCTTGTGTTCTTTCTCTCTCATTCATGAGGAGGACGAGAAGATAGAACAGGGGATATTTCAGGAGGGGTTTACTCACCCTCATGGTACTCAGGGTTCGGAGTTGCATGTTCTTGATCAGTTTGGTGGTGTTGTGACCTTTTTCACACATCACCCCATTCAGATGGGGACCCCCTAATTTTTGCTCCATTCTGGTCTTTTGGCTTTGGTGCGTCTCTCTCTCTATCTCTGGTCCTTCCAGGGATGTCCTGTCGTTTGACCCAGGTTGAAGTATTGGTTAAGTCTGTGTAATTAGGGTTTTCATCCTTCAGGCTTTTTAAAGGTCAAACTGAGTTGTAAAATTGAAATCCAAGCTCAGTACAGCAGTCGGAAGGCTTCCAGCAGAGTCCCCCTAAATTTTCACTGTATTCTGACAACTTACTATTTATAGTAAGTACTCAACCCGGGACTGTTTCAGCAGGATTTTGGAATTTTATCAACTTCGACACATTCAAGTAACATCAAGCTGCTTGCACGTAAATTGTGAGCCAGATCAGCCAACTTGCTATTTTTAGCAGTTCAGGCTTCAAGAGCCATTTTCAGGGGTCAAACATATGATTCCTCGTTGCATGTCCGGAGATTACTTCTGGGTTTCTCAAAACCTTCGCAACGATGTAACATGCAAACCAAGACAGTCACTTTCAGAATTCAGCCTTCAGAGGCTATTTTTAGGGTTTGCATGCAGTGTTTTTCAACGCATGTCAGGTTTTTCCTTCTGGGTTTGTCGAGAGCTTCGCAACAGTGTGACATGCAAGCGGGGAAAATCAAGTTTTGAGGACTTACTATTTTTAGCCAGTGCATGCATGCAGACCAATTTTTTGGGTTTTTCTGGGTTTCTTGAGATCCCACGGGCAATATGACATGCAAAATCATCCGGCAGTGGATGAGTCACCTTTCAGGCAGTTTCTATTTTTAGCAGGTACACTCTAGCAGCCGCCCAACACTCCAGTTCAGCAAGCAGAACGACATGCGGAAGGAACGAAGTCAAACGGAGACCGTTCGGGATACATGCAGGTCAAATTAGGGTTTCCACTTTTATAGGGGGTGAAATCCAAAAATAGTCAAAACGGAGTACCCCACCCATGTCAGCATACTTCAAGGCACTTGCTGGCAAAATTTGAGCAGAATCGAAGGACTTACTATTTTTAGTAAGTCAGGGCACAGCTATAAATAGCAGGTCTGCACCCGAAGTTGGCATCAGAGCGACACTCAAGTTCTCAGGATCAGATGGTGAAATTTTCAGGCAAAACGGAGCTACTGAAGTCAGAAAGTCAAGAACTTACTATAAATAGCAGGTGGCTATAAATAACAGGCTGACATGTGGGACTGGCAAAACAGGTTCACAAGGCATAAAGGGTCATATGGTGAAATTTTCAGGCAAAACGGAGCTATATGGGTCGAAAATCGAGGGACTTTCTAAAAATAGCCTGACTTACCCAAAATAGACGGTGAAGATGAAGGCAGGCAGAGGTATGAAAAAGTTTCTAAGTGTTCAAATGAAAGCTCATGTGTCTAAATGCGCCCTCAAGTTGTTGAAGGCACTTCAAAAAAATTTCTAAGTCAAAAAACAAAAGCTCCCCCCATGAAATGCGCCCTCAAGTCAAGGCTCACATGTGAAAAATTGTCTAAGGCAAAAAAAAATAAAAGTAAGCTATGTCAAATGCGCCCTCATCTTGAAGCTCCTCCATCAAAATGCGCCCAAGGAGGATGTGGCCTAGTGAAAAAGCGGCTAAGGCATTGAAACAAAAGCATGACACCCAATATGCGCCCATGGTAAAAAATGAAAGCTTGCCTATGTACTTGTGCCCTCAAATGGAAGCTCACCCCCTCATTTGCGCCCAAGGAGGATGTTGCCTAGTGAAAAAGCGGCTAAGGCATTGAAACAAAAACTCACCCCCTCATTTGCGCCCATGGAGGTAATGAAGTTAAAAACGCCTAAGTGTGAGAAAGCAAAGGCTCACCCTAGCAAATGCGCCTGAGCAGAGCAGTGCAAGAAGAGAAGAAGTACACGAGGTGGAGGCAATAGAAGAACAGCCCCTCGTCATTTGCAATCCACAGCAGACGGTGCCGGATTGGCTCTCGGACAGAATGAGAAGAGAACCCAAGGAGGATACGGATCCGGCCATCGAGATGGAGGAGTTCCTTAGGAGGATCAGTGGGCCACCAGAAAAGAAAAGGGCCAGGAAGTTTTCAAAGATCTCGACTGATGAGTCAGGCTCTCGCACGCTTCAGGTGGCTGTTCCGAGGGAGGAGTATGATCGAGTCGAGGAGAGGCCCGAGAACTATGTGATCACCACCGTAGAGTTGGGTCGTCCTACGGGAGCCCAAATTGTCGAGGAGTTCGATAACTCCTATCAGGCGCTGAAGGATCAGTTGCTCCGCACGGAAGGGAAATATAAGAAATTAAAGAAGGAGCACAAAACCTTGATAGGATATGTGTAGAGTCTAGCATGTCCAGGTGAACTGGCAAACCCAACAGTAGAACGCCCACCAGAGCTTCTGAGGGAGTCAATTGTTGGCTTAGAAGATTTAAAGAAGATGGAAATAGAACGGACAAGTGGGTTAGCCACGTTCGTACTGAGACAAGGAAATTCATGGAGGACCTTGCCAATGCTTATCGGCAGGCCTCAAGTATTTTGGCACGGATTGACATGGTGGATCAGGCCTGGGGCGATACCCGCATCTATCAGACGAAGACTGTACTTCGTTTGGGGGCTTTGATGCATATACCTCTAGAAACCCTAGTGAATGGAGGTGTAATTCAGAGGGGTGACAGGTATGATTTCACCAGCTGGTACTCCTCGATGGTCATGGGCCGTGGATTTCACGATGCAGCAAGGTCAGATTTAGCCAGAGTGAAGAAAGCAATGGGTAACATCTTGGAAGGAGTCCTTAATACATTACAAGCCATATTTGCTAGAAAGTTGGCCCCAGAAGAAATAACTGCTGATGGCTTGAAAGATAAACTGGCTCCATTCTTCTCAGCTGCGAGGTCGCTTGTCCTGGATGACTTTGAGAATGTCTCCACTTTCTCTAGTATTATTCAGCATACCCAGGACGCCTTAGCGGCATGGAAGAAGTCTTACATCCGACACGGACAGACGGTAGCAGTCTTGGAGTTCCAGCTCAACCATATTCCACCGATTTCTGCCCAGGAGGTCGAAGCGGTATTGGCCCGGTTGATCGAGTTTGCTATCCGGGAGAAGGCCAATGGGAACGCTCTCATGGATGAGGATCTTCTTGATGATGGTAGTGGGCATTAATTGCTCATTATGATTCCTGCAGGGGAGTGGAGAATATTCTGTGCATTCATTGCCCACTCCTCTCTGTGGCGGTTTTTAGGGCAGAAACCCTAATCAGGGCATGTGTGGCTCAATCTGAGCCCTTTATTGTAATTCAATCTAAACCATCCACTGAATTGGACCTATTATAAAAGGGGCATCCCCCCTCATTTGTAATCTAGTAGAATTAGACTTCAAATCAGAGCTAGAGAGTATTGGAGATAGAAGTTAGAGAGTAGAGCTTAGAAGTTAGCTTAGATTGAGGAGGGAAGAAAACTTTCCTTTGAAAGTTTTGTAAACGGTTGTTGTGAACACTTTTCATAATACAAAGAGTTTCGTTGCTTGGTGATTTCTTCTTTGTTATGAGTAGCTAGCGAGGCCATTTCATCTTTCCAATTCAAGGTAGATAGAGTAAAATAGACGTTTATTTCATGCAAGTAGTTGTTAGCCGTGGAGTGTGGTGTTTAATTTGAGCAAGTCTTCTCTCGTCCATACCACTAGCAGACTTGCTGACGGTTAGTTCACCGTGCGTGGTCAACTGGAGTAATAGCGCTTAACTTCGATTGTGGCTCATATGTCCATATGCATTGTTGTGATGGTATGAACACTTTGTGTCATGGTTTGAATATTTCTCTCATCCTTTGAAGATTGCACCAACTTTGTGGAAGTTGTCCGAAGGGAGGCAAAGCGGAGTTTGGTTTGAAGATTGCCCGAATTGATCTTCACATTCCACCCTTTAGTAGTAGATTGTAGAATTCCTATCCCTATTCCCTTTAAATTCAGCATTTTCCGGGTCAGTCCAGATACCAGAACAATATTGTCAAATCTTTCATGTCCTAATTGCTTCACAAAATCGAACAATTACGTAAGTCCCCTTGGAATAATCCAGCAAAACACATCAACCAACTGAGTCTATTCGCAATAAAAGGAACCTTGGAGTCGAACACATGAACTTTCAAGCAATCTTAGCATGTGGGACACTTTGATCAAGAGGGAATAGAGTGACCGTTGGACAACTTTATTCTGTGTTGGTGTTGGCATAAAAAAAACACGTCAACAGTACTCAGGGTTCGGAGTTGCATGTTCTTGATCAGTTTGGTGGTGTTGTTCAGTTTGTGAACAACCCTTTGCTCAAGGCAGACGTTACTTGGTCCTATGACAATCCGCTCTTCGAGTTGGATGTTGATCACACTCTAGACCTTAGTTTTGAGATGAGTGGTGACAGTGATGTTTGGAGTCCTTACTGTGTACCGAGATTACAAACACGGCTCACTGAGGAGTTTATGAGTGTGTACATGGTGTTGAGTGCATACAACTTCACTTTTGATCCGTGTCTACATGAGTTATACCAGGTGCACAATTTTGATATGCACATGTTGGACTTGTTGGATGACAAGATATCTCGTGCAAAAGTTGGAAGCAAGTGTTGCTTGCAGTTTGACTTGCTTCCTCATGAGTTTCTTGCTCCTATGACAAACAATGTTGAGGTTTACAGGGTACTGCATGCTATTCCAGTTGATCAGTTGTGGGAGTTATAGGAGACAATTGTGGCTAGCAGGGACATTATGCAACACTATCCATGGGATCTAGATGGAGTGGTGTGTTCCCCATTGCAAGGATTGTTTGGGGACAAGCAATCTTTGGGAGGGCGGACAGTAATGTCCCCTTTCTAGCTCAGACATGTTGACAGGTTGCTTAGCCTATTCTTGACCTTCGTAGGATACAGAAGATGGTTAGGGGGTCTCATGTGGCAGTGTTTGAGGTGGATTTGCCTCCAGTGTTCAGTGGGAGTTCAGGTTGACCTTCATTGGACTCCATTTGACACACTTACTATTTATAGTAAGTCACTTTTTCTGGGAGTCATGGTTTCTATTTATATCAGAGGCACCTGGATAGTCTTCAGAGGTAGTGATGACCTTTGATGGGGCTCTGTAGTTGTTGCTTTGCACATTTCGAGAGACTTACTATATATAGTAAGTCGGGAGCATGGAGTTACTAATTTTGGTAGAGCACCTGGTGATATATTATTTGTGAATATTTAATGCATTAATGACTTGACTTTATGATGAGATTAATTATTAAAAGTTACTCTAAAAGCATATGTTATAAATGTACTTTAAGTCATTAAAGTGGGGCCATGAGGCCATGACCCTTGAATTAGTTGCCACTTAAAAGTATTAAAATATTTGGGCACTTATTCCAAACTCAACTTAAAACAACAAAAGCAAATAATATTTAAATGATGCTAATGAGGAGAAAGTCGAATTTTTCATGAGAGTATATATAGCTTCTTTCACAAATCGACCTCGCCATTATTGTGAGGATTTGACTTTGTGAAATTTCTTCTTGGTTTTGTGTGCAAGTTTGCACAAGGGTTTTCACCTGGTTGCTTGAGAATTTGCAGAAACTCTCAAGTCTTTGCAGCTGCTTTGAAGTGGTGAAATATCCACTAAATTGTGGCAAAAAGGAGGGCTCCATTTAGGAGCTCTATTTGTGCATAAATCTAAAGATTTTGGTGAAGATATTCATCTTTTAATGACAAAAAACGGATTTGTTGTTGAGGGAATTTATATCCGTTATTGTACAGAAGATACCATCGAAATTGGTGAACATTCAAATCTTTAATGACTATTGGTCAAGCCGTACAATCCTGGGTTAAGGCGTCCTTCACTCAAGCCAAAGCGCCTACCCTTTTGGCCTGATTTCTTGTGCACTAGAGGGGGCTAGGTTGAGGAAAGACTCAACAACAAAGAAAGAGTGGGGAAAAATTCTAGATATCAGCTGCAACATTATTCAAGGGTTTCCAGACATGCTTCTCTTAGGTTCATTCATATCTGATTTAATAAATGCTTTGTAATTATTGGATAAAGAAATAAATCAGATTTTGTGCTTTCAAGTCATATTTTCCTCGAGTATTGTAAAGATATATCTGCTGTTATGCTTCCTATTTGCTAGCAATATTGTCCATATGTTTGTATTTTCATTGAAAACCTCAAATAACATTGAAAACATTCAAATCAAACAAAAACCACAAGTCTGATTGCTGTATCAGCAAACAACATATTCAGATTTTCATATCAGCAAGGGCTTCAGTTTCATATTTGGCATTAGTAGTGGTTGTTTTCCGTTGAGAGACACCAGGTCTCTTACAGAAATGCCTATGTCTATAGCTTTCATTTCTAAACTCTAGTTTGCATACCAAGCGTTTGAATTAATGTCACTTAGGTTTTAGTTGCACATATACCCTCTTAGGTTGCATCCAAAGTGTTTTCATAATTCCTAGTTGTTGTAGCTGCATATTACAAGTAGTTTATGTCATCTTTATGCTTCAAAAATACAAGAAGAATAGCATTTACATCATAGTTCTTTTCTTAGACATCTTAGTGATCAATTGCAAGCATTTAAATCACATTGGTCATTATTGGGAGCAAGAATAATCAGACTGACAACTCAGAACAGCAAGTAAAGAGGTTGTAAGAGAAGTGTTTGACAATATTCCTTGAGGCAAACTTAGGCCAAATTTTTCAAGGATATTACAGTGGTTTCAAAAATGTGAGCATTGTCATTTTGTTCTATCCCTCTCCTTTAGGTGAAAAACTCTAAAGTGTTAGAAGGACATAGCAACCAAGATCCTTGTTTCGCATTTGGTAACCTTAACGATATTCCTTGAAGGAAAAATTCAGATCAGAAGTAGCAAGGAATATTACAGTGGTATCAAAGCCAAGATCCCGCCATCCTGTGAAAATACAAAGCTCAATTGTCAAATGGCTACAAAGAAATCTATATCTGAGTTGTTACAAGAGTTGTCCATGCTTATGAAAGATCCTGACATTAAAGGGGCATACTTAAGGATATTTACAAAATCTAAATATTTGAATGGAAAAGCAAAACATGCCTTGGGTGAAGTATCTAAAAACCTCTACAATGAATTTTCAGCAATTAGTGACCAGCATATAGTCGATCTTATCGAGAGAAAAAATCAGACTTACATAGAGAAAGATGTTGGTCACAAGAATCTTCAGGATGGCTTCAAGATTGGAGAAGAGGAAGTGATGTTTGAAGACAAACCAGTTGCATTAGAGCAGCTACATGAAGATCGGGTTTCTTGTGATGCTTCCTTAGGTGAGTCTAGCATTGCTTCATCCTATCATGGTAAAGAGTCAGATTGTGGTTCAATGAATGTCATTCATACATATGAAAGTCTATTGTAGGCCCAAGATATTAAGATGGATGTGAAAGTTGATTCTTTACTTAGTGGAGCAGCCACTAGTGTTTTGACTACACATGATGAAGGAGACATTTTACAATGGCATGATGTCATTACTGATTTGTTTGAGGACAACAACATTATGTCTCATCATTCTCATGAGGTAGGAGCTTGTGATCATGAGAAAGCCAATGATATGATATTACCCATTGATGGCAGCCCTACACTAATTGGTAGACATGAAGATATCAAGCATAAGAGGGCTGATTTTGTATATTTTGGCAACGAAGAGGTAAAGAGGTCTAAAAAGATGAATGAAGAATGGTTGTGAAAAAGCCAAAGAGGCTAAGTTAGTGGCTGCCAATGCAAGACAACATCTTCACGAAGTGAAAGAAAAGGTCAATCTCATCAACATAGCAAGACAAAAGGGGATAGATAACATTAGATGACTCCTTATTCAAAGTAAGGATGAATCTGAAAATGCACTTTGTCCTAATGATGATAATGAGGTTGTTTGGTCAATTTAAGGACTTGGTAAAGATTCCCAACAAGGGGAAACAAGAGCAGTTTGAGGTTTCTTCATGTGAGATGGAAGTTGTTCATAGCTTGTAGACTAAGTTGATAGTGAAGGAGGATGAGATTATTGTAGCATTATCTCATCATGACAGGATGCACAAACGGATTGAGGATCATCTTTGGGCGATTCAGTTTGAGAGAAGACAAAAGGGGATTGGAGTGGAGTCTTCTCATGATGATTTGCAGGTTGTCAAAGAAGGTATGGGGACAATGAAGTCGAATTACTTGAACCTTCTTTCAGACAGAGACACCATTCTTAGCCTTGTTGGGATCTATTCAGATGCCCTGATGAGGAAAGAAGAGGAAGTTGATAATCTCTCTCAGGAGCTTGTGGATACTAGGGATTCTTTGGTGAGCACTCAGTTGGCACTACAGGATTCTGAGAGACAGGTGGATAAGCTTTGCTTAGAGAAAAGCTTGGCTAGATGTACATCATGTACATCAGAGAATCATTCATCTATGGCAGTCATGGCATAGGATGAGGTGAGCAGCATGAGCATTCACACTCAGGATACAAGTGCAGAGTCTTTTGTGTTGGATCAGCAAGAGAAGACAGTTGGTGATGATGACATTGACACATCAACAGATATTGGTGTCATGGGTGTATGGAGTTCACATGACTATTTGGGTTTTCCTTTGGCGCAATCAAGAGAGTCTTATCTCAATTGAATCATGACGTGTGCTCATCAGTTCACTTTCTGCCCACATGCACAGGATTTGACGATAACTTTGATGGCACAAAGAGGTGGGTGGAATAAGGAGTGTTCTAGTCAACTCTGGTATGACTTGTTTCCGACCTCAAATGGTGGTTTTGGGATTGATAGGTTTTCTACCTTGTTCTCTCATGATGATTATCACTTGATTCAGGACTTGGAGACTTGTTGCATTTTGGAGACAGGGGGTATCAGAATGACACAACGGAAAGCGAACAGTATTGGTTTTCCAGCAGTGGGGTTGCATCAGATTCACCATCACAGTTTTGGGATTGAGTTGATTCAGCAAGTTGTGCTAGTGCTGGTGTTATAGGCACTGCTTGGTGATAGTAGGGACATTACACAAATCTTCCCTTGGGATCCAGGTGGGGAAGAGTTTTCCTTGCAGTCAAGATTCCTTGGAGACAAGCAATTTCAGGAGGAGCGGACTGTAATGTCCCCGATTTGGAGGAAGAGTAATTTAATTAAATTAATTGATTAAGTTGTCCAAAATAATGATATTTCATGAGGATGACTAATTGATTATTTTAATTAAATTAAAAGTGGTATTAAATTGATTATTTGTAAGGTTATTAAATAAATAAATATTATAAAGTAACCCTATATTTAATTAATTTAATAAAGTGACTTAAAATAAAATATTATATCATAAAGTCACTAAAATAAAATTAAAGAGGGAAATATATCTTTTATCCCACATTGGCAAGTGAAGTGTGTAAGCTCTCCCTAGAAAAGTATAAAAGGATCTTAAGGGCTCATTTTTGGATATCCAGGAAATTGATATTTGTTGTTGAGATTGTTTGGTGAAGGAGCCAGCTAGGGTTTCTGCCATTTCCAACCATTGGGAACGAAAACTCTCATTGGTTATGCAATTTTGAGATTGTGAAATATCAGCTAAATTATTGCTTCATTGTGGCTTCACTCCAGAAGTTCAATTTGTGCTTCATTGCAAATTTTCTGGCCTTTGGCCAAATATGGGGATAGAGATTCATTTCAGCTTATTGAAGCATTTGGAGGAATTCAATATTGTCTAGAAGCTGCATATTCCATCCTTGGAGGTAAATCGATTGGGGTTACATTGAAGATTGTTGCAGTTTGAAGGCATCATTATATTGACAGGTTATAGGACGATCTTGGCTTGGAAGCAATGAATAAAGGCACTGCTGTTAGCATGTTACAGTCATATTGCTGCAGACATTGAGACCCACGATTTCATTCATAGCTTGCCATACATGCATCGATTTGGCATGGGGACTTGAGCGCTCCATTCCTTGGGGTTTGGCAATGATTTTTGATGCTTGAGGGAGATGATAAGAGGCTGCATTATTTTTATCTTGAGGGTTTGGGTCTAGAACAGGGGTGGCACCATTAGAGGCATGATTTGTTCACTTGAAGACATATTTCAAACTAGCAAGGCTGCCACAACATCTCTTCTCAAGGGGGCTTCATGTAATCAGGTTCCTTATGATATTTGCATTCATATTTGTGCATTTTGAACACCCTAGTTGCTGCCATTTGTATTCAGACTTAGGACATTGCATATATTAGCATTGTAATGCCAAGAGTCTTGGCACAACATCAAATCAGCTTGTACTTAGCCTATGCTTAAATATTGAATAGAGGAAGAAGTTGCATATCATTATTTGTCTCTATGTATTTGGCTGTAGTATTCATTTCAGTTTGTAAGACAACTGTTTGTCTTAATGCCTCTAGCTGAAAGTCAACATTTGCGTTGCATAGCAAGTGTTTGATGAAATGCCTATGGCTGTAGCTTTCATTTCTAAACTCTAGTTTGCATACCAAGTGTTTGAATTAATGCCACTTGGGTTTTAGTTGCACATATACCCTCTTAGGTTGCATCCAAAGTGTTGTCATAATTCCTAGTTGCTGTAGCTGCATATTGCAAGTAGTTTCAGTCATCTTTATGCTTCAAAAATACAAGAAGAATTGCATTTACATCATAGTTCTTTGCTTACACATCTTAGTGATCAATTGCAAGCATTTAAATCACATTGGTTATTATTGGGAGCAGGAATAATCAGACTGACAACTCAGAACAGAAAGTAAAGAGGTTGTAAGAGTAGTTTTTGACAATATTCCTTGAGGCAAACTTAGGCCAGATTTTGCAAGGATATTACAGCGGTTTCAAAAGTGTGAGCATTGTCATTTTGGTCTATCCCTCTTCTTTAGGTGAAAAACCCTAAAGTGTTAGGACATAGCAACCAAGATCCTTGTTTCGCATTTGGTAACCTTGACAATATTCCTTGAAGGCAAAATTCAGATCAGAAGTAGCAAGGTATATTACAGCATTTACTATAAATAGCAACTATCGACTAAGCCTATTGAAACTGCAAACTAAGCTCACCAAGAATATAGGAACACTCCCTGTACAACTGGCCTCATGGAAATGTCTAAATGTGCCAACTAACAAGACAGTGACCCAACTGACACTTACTATAAATAGTATGGACAAATGGTCTGAAAACCTGCTAGAAAGTGTCAAACATCTCCAAGAAATTGTCTAAGCACACTGGAAACACATATAATCCTTTGAAACAAGTTGACAGAAATGCAGAATACTAGCAACAATTGCACTGCTAGAGACCCTAAAAAATGGGGACATTATAGTCCACCCTTCCCAAAAGTTGCTTGTCCTCAAGCAATCCCAGAACAACCCAACAAAAATATGACTAACCCAATTGAAATTAAGAATGATCCCAGGGTCCCAACTCAATCTCTGGAAATATCCACCATGCTATCACTGCGCTACTCTGTTAAAACTGTCATCGACCACACTGCCGTTCTATCGCATCCTACGAAGCACTACATCCATCATGCAAATCCCTAGATCCCAAGTTTGAGAATCAACATAGATCCTGAGAGTGGCTAGATAAGTATACCCGAGTAAATCAACCAAAGGGAGTATCCACATGCTAGTGAAGTCTCCCTATATCATAACCTCCCTATTGGCCCATGTTTGTCATTGTGTCAAAAGATTGATCTATCAATGATCAATACAAACAATAGAGACACGGATCGCACGGGAGGTTGTTAGTCCCTTGTCATGAATCCCAAGGGGAGCATTGACCATCTTCCAAAAATCTCTTGCTCAGCATTACCCGAGGGGATTCGAACTTGTGACCCAACACTCATACCAATTGTTGGCCCACGTTTGTTGTTGCATCAAAATATCGATCTATAAACACCCGATACAAACAGTAGAGACATAGATCGCACAAGAGGTAGTTAGTCCCTTGTCATGAATCCCAAGGGGAGTGTTGACCATCTGCCAACACTCCCATGGGTGTACTCCACCAAAATCCCACAGACAAATTTTCCATTCACCTTCACTGATGTCTAAAATCTCCTGCTATTCTACCTTGGCTACTAGTGGAATACCAAATTGCCACAATATTGCCTCCTTATCCTATATCCCAACATAAAGACCATCCTAGAGAAGCAAACTGAAAAGCTTGTAGGATTTGGCTCCTTCTTCCACAAAAGGAAGCACCTCATACCAACCATCCACCCAACTCTTATGTGTCATTCAGAACATCAAGTTATCTGTAAATGGGCTGAAAGAAAAAGAGTATGCATATCTCATAGTGTAATCACAATGCAATGCATCCACAAGCTCTGATGGAAATCTTGAACCAACACTAGGATTCCATTCCTCGTTGTAACCATCAGTAGTCTCACAATGCAGAACATGGAGAGATGAGATTGCATCATCACGCCAATCCCTCTCCTCAATCCAACTGATAAATATTCAGTATGCTCTACCCCAAACTCATCTTCATGCTCAACCTCGGTGATAGTAGAGCTATGGCTGTCACTGGATGATTCTTCATCAATAGGTGACTCTTTTCCTGCCTTGTAGGGAGGAGAATGAGTTAAAATTAACTCATCCACCTTCCTCTCTTCCACCAAGAACTTCCTTGCAAAACTGATGGCAAGGTTTCTATCGGAAATAAAATGCAAGTAACTTGATTTTATGTAAGAACCCTTGGTTCTCCCAAACTATAAACTCTAATTGTGAATACTGTCTACTGGAATTTGTTTTGTGATTTTTGTGATTTTTTTGTGTTTTGATGAATATTTGCTTCTTTTGTATTTTTTTCCAAGATAATGTCAGGTATAAAGGAAATACTAGAAAATAATAAAATACTAAAAAAAACACTATTGCAAGCTATCTCTATTATTTATTGAATATTTTCTCAAAGCTTTTACATACATAAGCATACCCGGAAAGAAGACAACTTATAATATCAAAATCTGGAGTTGCTAGTAGCCATAGCTAAATATGATTATGTGATCGATTTGCTGCATAAGGTGAAGTCTCCTCATCAAAAACCTCGCCAAAGGTCTTCTCTAATACCAACACCCAAAATGATGAAGCAAGATCCCCCAAAGCAAAGGCGTTTAGCTTCTAGGAAAACACGCCAAGCAAGGGAGGGGTATGACTAGCCAAAAAGAAGAAGTACAACCCTTGAGAAAAGTGTTGAATGATTATTAAATGAAGCCCCTATGATATCCGCCTCCAACAATGAAAGATAAGCCTGTAAACCCTTGAATGATTCCTCCATTCTGCTCAAACTTAACTCCTGTGAAACCAACAGTAAAGCAATGCCAGCTGAATAACTTGTTGATGAGAAATCGGGTATTCCTGTCTTTCAGGACAACATTCTAAGTCAAAAGTTTCTTGTATGATATCAAGCTCATCAAGAATTTTCTGAATCTCTTTAGCTCTTCCTTTATTTTCTTGTTCCCATGAACATTGAGCCACAGAAATCTGATTCTCTGCTTCCATTAGAGCCTCATGTACTTCTTGCAATTTTGCTTTAGTTTGTTCATTCCTTTCCAGCGCCTTGTCTGCAATATTAGCCACTTTGTCCTTATCATGGATAATGAGCACAAGACTTGACTTGAATTCTTGCAAGGCATTATTAATTGACTTCATATCAGCAATAGATATACAACACGTATCACGACTTCTTGGTACCTCATTAATCAAATTTTCTATTTGTCGATGAATATCATCGAGTCTGGATAAAACTTGAATTTCTTTTTCAACTGTCATTGAACTTGAGTTGCATGCTTCATGAATTGGTTGAGATGGGGCTGTGCTGCTCTAGTGTACAAAGATGTCAAAGATTCTTTCAGCTGAACTCAAATTTTTATGCATCTATTGTACACTTTTTAACATCTCATCAATGGTACCTCCCAATTCATTAATTTTTTGTCTTAGCTTGCTTCGAGCAAAGAAAATTATGTTTTATGCTCACTAGACATCGCTTCCTCCATGTTGTCTTCAACACAAGATTCAATATTTGTGAAGGATGGATTTCCCTCGTCTACATCTTCTGTTTTCTCGTGTTGTTCTAACCAAAATCCTCTTGAATTACGAAGGTGTAGAAGAAATTCATCAGCTGATAAGATATCATCAACTGAAGATGTTTTTTCAGTCTCAAGGAATTCCTCCTTTGTCTTTTCATCTTGAGTCTCCTTGACCTTTGTTTCCACAACATTTTCTTCATGTGTTTCTAAATCTGTTGTGGTTTTACTACATTCTTCCCTAGAATGCATGGATAAATGTTTTTCAGAAAATTCCTTTTGAATATTGGATACAAAAACAAATGGATTCCAATTTTCATCTTCTTCTTCAACATTAGAAATCTCCTCTTTGTTCTCCACAGTCTTCATCAAAAGAGGTTTTAATTTGTCTTCACATTGATGAAACAATCCTTTGAACAAAATCTCAGTAGTAGGAGAAATTGGCTCCATTGGCTCATATGCGTCCAAGAGAAGTGTTTGGACAATATGAGGAATAAATTCCATTTCATTAATTGTCAAAACAAGAATATTCTTAATAGCAGCAAAAACATCCTCCCCTTGTTCACTCCATGTTGAATTTATGATATAATGGAACAATTGATAAATCTGATTTTGAATATCCAAATCAATTAACAACACACTTGTTTTTAGCATGGAAAAAGTCTTCAGGATGGCAACTCTTCTTGGGAAGAGATTGCTACCCATTTCATCCAAATCCTGGAAGCCTTCAACAATTAAATGCAACACTTTCTTCATAGTACCATCATCATAAGGCATCATAGGTGCTAGGATTCTCATCATCTCACTAAGACAGGAAGTGACCAACAGATTGACTTCTTCATCATGATGCATAAACCAGTACGGTTGATTCATGGATATCATTGCAGGAGTTAAGGCTCTTTTAATCAAATTAGAGGGTGACTGGTTCACTTGATTCAAACATAGTTCCAAATCATGACGAACAACTGTTTCCTCTTCTACTGATGAACATTCTTCATTGAACCTTTTTCCAACTATGTAAAGTGATCTTGCCAAACTTATCTCCTCATTCAAAGCCATGACTTAACCGACCACAATAAAAGCCAACCTTACAACTTCTAAGGCTGAAACAATACTTTGTTCTGCTTTCTGTCGTAGTAACGGATTTCTCTAACTCTCATCTGTCTCTGAAGCACTAAACACACAGGATGGCAGGAAAACAGGCTCTGATACCACTGAAATATACCCCTTAATTTTTTCCTTTAATTTTCAGTCACAACAATACAAATCATGCACCCGTTAAGAATTAGCTCTAAACCAAAACACAGTTGAAACAACTCTAACCAAGAATGCGCCCTAAAACCATTTAAGGAGGAGGGGCGGGCATATGGTAAGGGGATCCCTAGGATCTACTAACTTGATAACAACTGAAATAGAGAGCTAAACTCGACACCAAGAATGTGCACGCAAGATCCTTTTGCAAGGCGAGGTGCTAACATATGGTGGAGTGCTAGATATTAAATTGAAATACAACTTCTTCTGTAGATGCAGGCATCCACAAGCGGTGGGAATACTCCACTTATATCGTGGGTGTGATTATTACAAACATTTAAAGGCAGAAAGCCAGCCAATTAACCTCACTTCCACTTAAACTATGGGGGGTATACAATCCACACAACCACTTTATTTCGTGGGGGGGAATTACAAACAAAGTAAATTGCAGCAAGTAAACAAATTGTTGTTAGTACTACTAAACAGCTTACAAACAATTACTAAACAGCTGTGATGAATCAACCATGACTTCCCAAAATAAGCAATGGTTAGAGTATCACTTCCTCTAACATTTACAATTTGAATAGATGCATAAATGAAGCTCAAAACAAAAATATTAATAAACTTAACTAATTTGATCAGAAACAGAAGGTACAGAAAATGAGACTAGCAAGCTATAGATTCACCAATTTGGACGAAACTCCTCTGAAACAACTCTGAATGCTTCCATACCATAGTCAATCAACAGCTAGAAGCTAGGTGTCCAAACTCCAATGGAAATTCGAGCAAAAAACAGGTGAGAAAAATAGGCTCGAATTTCAATGCAAGTACCAAATGGTATAGCCCCTCAATGAGGTCGACTTGCTCTCAAAAATCAGGAACTTGATATTAAATTCTGCAAATTTGCAGGAAGGGGCGCCCTCCATAGTAGCACAGCTTGGGACAACACCCAGAACAAAATCAAAATCACAGTTGAAGCTATGAACAGAAAATAGCTTCAGCCAGGCCAAATCAGCAACTTGCAAAAACAAGTGTTACATCAGCAACTTGTTTGATTCCATCAATTGAAGCTCCATCTGTATTTCAAGGTGAAATACAGTCACAATGATCCACCTAGGAAGCCATAGTTTCAGGCCCAAAGGATGGAGTGAATTCGCTAAGCTTCCCCTTAGCCAGGTTCTAGATTCAAACCAGCAACATAACTCTACTTTCCAATTTCCAAGATATGATACAAAGAGCAAATCACCAATATATAAGCTTCAAATTGGCAAATGAAGCAAACTGTAACTCCCAACAAGAAACTGTTCAATTCCTCCAAGGGATGCCACCTTTAGCAATTACTTTATTTAAAATATCAAATCATTTCCCTTTTAGGCATCCATTTCAAATTGCAACAATAAACATTTAAAACAAACATTTAAATGCTTATGAAAATCGACCCCCTTATGTCTCCTTCATTAGACAACTTAAAGTCATCAAGCCTAGGCATGGGGTACAACTTTAAGATATGAAAATTGACTAAGTTTGGGACTCAGTCCAAGGAGGAATAGAAGCCAAAACCCAAAGCCAACATTCAAACTGATTCTGCCAGAAATAGAATGATGTCCTGAGCAGAATTGCTGATGGTGCCACTGCCACAAATAGACTTACTAAAAATAGCCAATGTCAAAAATAGTAAGTTAACTTCAAAAACCTTCAAAAAGCCAGCTGACCAGCCACACTGCCCAAAATGTGAACTGCAGATGATTGAACTACTGCTAGAAAGATACTACTATAGATAGACTTACTGAAAATAGCAACTTCTATAAATAGTAAGTTTGCACAACTTCATCTAAGCAGTAATCATGACTTACAATAAATAGTAAGTGTTTCTAAACGCCTTCTGAGTACAATCCAGGAAGCCAACATGACTTACTATAAATAGTAAGTGCCTAGAAAAGTTATCAAATGGAGATGCATGATGCACCATTCTGAAGCTCTCTGAAAATCCAAAAAACTCCACCAGACATGCATCAGAACCCCATGCATGCAAGCCCTCAAAACTGCATCTAAAACCTCCTAAAAAATAGGAAACCCTAATTTTCAGTTCTGCTTAGCCTATGAGTTTCCGGAAATAGGCTAAAACCTCAAGAAGAGCGTAGAGCTAAAATGGGGACATTACACCCCATCTTTCCTTTTTAATCATTTTAAAATGTTATAACGTTGCACCTTATGAATAAATAATAATCTCCTAGGAATTGGCATCCAAGCTCTTAATTAAAATGGCCCCCTTTTAAATTATAAATGGACCCTCACATATAAAGTGCAAATATAACATTAAAATATTAATTATTATTAAAGTAACCTTTAATAATAATTAAACATCATAACTTAGGCAAAACACCTTATTTCTCCAACCCAACTGAAAATCGGGATTGTCATTGACAATATACTCCAATCAGGTGCCCTTATATAAATAGTAACCCGCCCGAATGACTTACTATAAATAGTAAATATGAGAAACTGAGCTCTGAATCCTCTGCAAAGGCCAAACCTAAACCTTCCTAAACTCTGGAGAAGAATAAAACCATCAACTGATTAGGTTTCTGCCACAAAAGACCCTTTATCCAATCCCATTACCCTACGAGGGTCAACAGATAGGCTAATCCTGGTGACAACGGGTGTCTAGCTAGAAGGGGACATTACAGTCCACCCTCCCTGAAATTGCTTGTCCCCAAGCAATCTCAACTCTGGATACTGTAGAATCTCTTCACTCTCCCATGTAGCATCCTCAATCGGCAAGTCCTTCCATTTAATCAAATACTCCTTGATGACCCGTCTTCGCAACTGTCTCTCTTTGACATCCAAGATGGGCTCAGGAACTAGAATCAGTTTTCCCTCATCATCCAGGGGTGGTAACGCTGCGGAAGGAACAACACGATGTCCTAATGCCTTCTTAAGGCGTGACACATAAAATACATTGTGTACCCTGCTATCTGTCGGTAACTCCAACTCATAAGCCACCTCGCCTATGCGCCTGATGATCTTGAAAGGGCCATAGTATCATGGCTTTAGATTCTCTGCACCACTCTTCTTAAGAGTGGACTGGCGATAGGGCTGCAACATCAGAGACACCATATCTCCAACCTCAAAAGAACGCTCAACTCTCTTCTAGTCTGCATACTACCTCTGCTGATTTTCTGCCTTTTAAATATTCTCACGAAGAGCCCTCATAATATCCTAGTTCTCCTACAACAAATCCCCAACACTAGGCACTCTATTGTCACGCAACAGTAATTCAAGAAAGCTAGGCGCCTCATAACCATACAAGGCTATAAACGGTGTCATCCGGATCGACAAATGGTAAGTGGTGTTATAGCAATACTTACATAGATGAATCCACTTCACCCAAGCCTTTTGTTGCCTTGCAATATAGTTCCTGAGATAACCCTCCACCCATTTATTTACAATCTCTATCTGACAATCCGTTGCGGGTGGTAACTAGTGCTCGGAGTAAGCTCGGTTCCACACAAACTGAATAGCTCCTGCCAGAAATTACTCAAGAACCGACTATCCTTGTCACTAACAATGCTTCAAGGTAACCCATGCAATCTGAATATCTCACGGAAGAATAACTCTACTACCTGTATAGCTGAATATGTAGCTGCTATCGGAAAAAAGTGAGCATACTTTGTGAGCCGATCAACAACTACATAGATACAGTCTCTGCCCTGGGCTTTCAGCAAGCCTGTAATAAAATGTATAGACAAGCATTCCCAATTCCTGTCCGGGATTGGAAGTGGCTGAAGTAACCCTGCAGGATAGGTGTCCTATTTATTCCAGTGTTACAAGACTCGCCTAAACTCGGCGAGCACTCGCGAGTCCCGAGGCGGGTGAGGCTAGGCGAGTCAAAATGACTCGGATGCCGAGTACTCGCCGAGACTCGCCGGACTTGCCGAGTCTCGTGTCTCAGACTCGGGCATTTTAATTAATTTTTTTTAAAATCTTTCATTTACAATTTTTTTAATTAAATGGTGTGCGCCCCGGGACCCTGCAAGGGGCGTTGCCCCTCGACCCCGCTGGGGGCGCTGCCCCCAAACCCCTGCAAGGGGCATTGCCCCTTGACCCCACTGGGGGCACTGCCCCCAGACCCCCGCAAGGGGCGCTGCCCCTTGACCCCGCTGGGGGTGCTGCCCCCAGACCCTCGTGAGGGGCACTGCCCCTCGACCTCGTTGGGGTGTTTCCCCCAAACCCTCATCAAACTATAGGTCTAAGCATGTTATAGGCCAATGATGAATCATGATCATAAAACCTACAAAATACATATCCCCTGTTGCAAATCTTTGCATCTTTCACAATCAAAGCCATAATCAAGGATTATCTTGTTCCATACATTAGACAACAAAACATGCAGTCTTGAAGGCTACAATAAAATTTTAATAATAAATTCCTCACTTGAATATACATACCAATCATTGAGATGCAAGCAAATATCATGGCTATATCATCATCTAGGACCTATCTTAGACACTAGCACATGACTTGTCGTGATGTTGGGATGAGTAATCCAAGCTCTTCTGAGCCATAGACTTATATTTTTAGTTTTGATATTTGTTTTGATGCCACAGATTTCATATTCCATGTGTTTTGTATACATTTGACAATATTTATATATCTGAATGTGTTATTTCCTTCAGCTAAAATTTGCGTTTATACTTATGTGATCGATAGATGTTTGTGTATAGGATCATAGTAGTTTCTATTTCATGATGTTATTGTGTATTTGAGGTTTATTTACTAAAGGGTGCATGAAACAAGCTTTAAATCCTTAAAAATCTCTAAATTTCTTGGGTTTTTCTATTTGCCGAGTCTTTGCCGAGTCTTGGGCGAGTCTGGGCTCCGAGTCCGAGTCCGAGGTGAGTCCGAGTCTTGTAACACTGATTTATTCTACTAACAAACAAGACACTCTCTAAAAACCGAAGAACATTTGACTTGAGTCCTTTCCAAGTGAAACGCTCCCAAACCTGCTTGTAAGTTTTGAAATACCTGGGATGTCCTGCCATGGGTACATCATGAAAGGTCCTCAATATTGTGCTCTTCATCTCTAATCCAAGGGTCAAAAAGATCCTCCCTTTATAAGATCATTTACAACTGAATATCTGTTGTCCTGCACTGAACCCTCAACTATGCCAGAAACAACTGAATATCTATTGTCCTGCACTGAACCCTCAACTATGCCAGAAGCCCAAGAGTCTTTGGCATACTCTTATATAATCAGATGTCTCCAATCCTCTTAAATCTCGACCATGGAGCTCAAATGTGGTCGGCGAGACAAGGCATCAACAATAATGTTTTGAGTCCCAATGTCAAAGTCATATGATTGCAACTTACTAACCCACTTCTACTGGCGATCATTGAGATCTCGCTGCCCTAGGAAATGTTTCAGGCTGTTATGATCTGTCTTAACACAAAATTTTCTACCCACAAGGGGCTGCCTAAATTTGACCAACACATGCACGATGGCCAACATCTCATTGTCATAAATATTGTAGCTCCTCTCTGGTCCTCTTAACTTTCTACTCTTGAAAGCTATCGGATGCTTGTCCTACATAAGGACTGCACCAATCCCTTCACCCGAGGCATCATACTGAAGCTCGAAGGGTCTAGTGAAATTTGGTAATGCAAGGACAAGACAAGAAGTCATCAACTGCTTAAACTTCTCAAAACAATCATGCGCCTCAAGAGTCCAAACAAATGCCCCTTTCTTTGTCAAGTCTGTAAGTGGCGCTACATGATGTGAATACCCACTGACAAATCTGTGGTAGAAGCCACACAAGCCCAAAAAATCCTCTAAGCTGAGTAAGATTCTCAGGAGTAGGCCACTCAATACTAGCTTTGACCTTGTCAAGATTCATACATACACCCTCTACACTAATAATATGGCCTAAGTACAACAACTCTGTCATGCCCAAATCACATTTGGATTCTCTGATGGTTGTTAGTGTTGTCAAATAAGGTTTGCACCCTTGCTAAGCTTTTAAATATAGCAACCTATTGATACATGGGAACACTTCAAGGTTGTGGATGACCAGGGAATGAAGTGGACCTCCAGATTATGGGCTGGTTCCCTTTGGATCTTCTGGTAAAAGTGAAAAATGAGAAGGAAAAAGGTAGAAAGATGTACTTAAAAATAAAAATTTATCACTAACAGTGGTACACCAAAGGTAAGAATTTTGACCCAAAAGTTGTTGAAACTCACAAAAAACCTCAACAGAAATAAACAATCTCACAACATAGAAAAAGATGTCCGCAAAAATGATTCTATGTAAGGCTTTGACTATTTTAATGCTTAAACACAAGGAAAACAATAGTGTTTTCACGAATATAAAAGCATAAAACAAGATCACTAACATAGACCTGCACTATGAAATGAAATCTTTTGCATCCAGCATGGAAGGAATCTCATAAAATGAAGGATAACACATGATTCTATTCTGCAACCCACAACCAATGCCAAGAAACAAAGAGAAATCTGTGAAGGAAAAATAACTTTCTATTGAGGAAAAATGAATATCTGCATTAAAAAGGCCAAAATATCATGAGTTACAAAGTTTGAAGCATCTGCCTCTGCAATCTCCAAAAAACTAAGAACTAGCTCCCATACTACAAGAAGAGAAAGACTTATAGAATTGATCTCCAAATTCGGAATTGAAATTTGGCTCCAAAATCTGATGTGTTGTCAATCCTCTCCTCCAAATAGGGTATGTAACTGCAACCTAACTAAAAAGAAGAGTTGTCAAATTTTCACCAACTTGGTGAGCCGTATGCAAACAGAAACCCCCACAAATCAGGTTCAAACCTAAAAGGTAACTCCATAATTGTGCCTCATTTTGCTCCTTGACTCAAGTCAAATCAATAGGAACTCAAAACTGAAAGAGAACTCTTGATTTTTGAGCTTCAAACTCCCGATTTATCTCCAACATGTTGGCAAAACTTTCTCAAGGATCTCCATGATTTGATGCTCCACCAAAGGCTCCATTATCTCCATGATAAGGCTCCAATCTCTAAGCCTCATACAAAAATGTCATATAGACCATTTACTTTTTGCATTTTAAAAATATCTTATATTTTAAATGATTTATAATTATCATTTAAAACAAAGATTTACAAAAGGATTTAATGCAAAAATAAAGTCCTATTTTTTTATTTTACATTTTACAAATAGCTTTATTTAAGGTGGTTAACACTTAAATAAAGTCATACAAATTAATTAAAATGCAAAGATAAAAGCTTTAATAAAGCCTAAATACATGGGCCCTTACCTGACCTATCCTTAGGAACTCAAAAGATTTCAAAAATGAAAGATGAAAGGCATAACCAATGCCACGTATGAGGAGAAGGAAGCTTTTAATAAAAACTAAAGGCAAACAATGCCTCTCCTACCCACGCATCTCACTTAGGGAAAATGAAAAAAGTTTTAAAGAAAACTTAAGGCAAAGAATTGCCTCTTCCAGTGAACCCCTTAGGGAAAATACCCTATTGTGAAATGAAAGCCTTTCATTTGCATTTTATTGTATACTGTTGTGTTGGGCGCCACCATAAGGAACCCTAGCCGTGCCATGGCTGGAAGCCTGTGCTTTGAAGATGAAAATCGTTCCTTTGTGTCTTGACGCCACTTTGAAGGTTTTTGTAAAGCTTTTGAAGTTGATACTTCTGCGTTTTGGATGCCATTGCATATTCTCTGATTATTCTTTTTTTTTTTTCTGTGTTATTTCTATGTCTGGCCGCCATGAGCACTCTTTGGCTGAGCTTTTTGAGCTGCAAAAACTCTTTCTATCCTGGACGTCATTATGAAGTCTTTGCTGAAGAGGAAGAGTGCCACCATAAGGAAGAAACCCTAGGTCGAAAATGAAACTTGTAAATCTTTTCCTACTGGAGACGCCATTCTCTGCAGATTTCTGGAAGCTTGTATCATGGTAAGCTCGATTCTTTGGAAGCTTCTTACATTTTGAAAGCTTTTTCAGGCTTTTACAAGCTGCGGCCTGGCATATTTTTGATGCATTTCCCAAAATTACAAATGTTCTCCCTTATTTTTTTTTTTGTGTATTGTCTACAATTGAAAAAATGAGAAGGCCGCCATTATGAAACTTCACTTTTACATTTTCTGTATTTAAAAGTTCTTGAAAGAAATAACCTCCAGACCGCCTGTGAGAAACTCCATTTCTTCTTATATTTCATTGTACTATATTTCCTGTAGCTTACAATATACATGATTTTTCAAAAACATCCATTAAATCATCAAAAACTCATGTCGTTTCTTGTTGTTTTCATTTCCAGATCTATATAAGAAAAATGTATTGATTTACTTTAGAACCCTAGCTCGATGGCCCTCTGGCAAAACTCAAACCCTCATTGGTTTTTTGGCTTTTGTGTCTTCACTTCTCGAGATTCCTTTTAAAACAGAAACCTCGCTTTTACGTGCATGGATTCCTCTCTATAGTTTAACATTTATCATCATGTTCAGCTATTTGAAGAAAACTATAAAACTCCCTTGGCATTCTGCATCTTAACAGAGCATAAAAACACACTACATCTGATCTTGATATCAAACTCCATTTGTAATTATATAATACCTCTTAACAGCTGCAACAAATGACTAAATAATGACTAGTAAAAGTTTGAATGTGTTGTACCCAAAATGAAATTTCTGGCATTCTGCTTAAATTGAGCTCAACAATGTAAAAATGCCATCGAAAGTATGTTTTAGGTCAAAACAAACATGAAGTCTTTGTGGGTTTCTGTCAAGGAACCTATAGTTAAAATTCTGAAAAAATGAAAATTTGGGTTTTACGCCCCTATTTTTAAGGAAACCCTTAAAAATAGGACCTTCCCGGAAATGATTGAAAATAATTCTGATTGGGTTAATTACCTTCACGATCACACTGATCAAGTCAGAATTATCAAAAATTATGTTTTACTCTAGTGGGTCTATTTCTATTTTTCAGGAAAAAAGCTAGGAGCTTCGGAGCCATTAATGGCAGATTGGCCAGTACCAGGTGCTGAAAGCTAAACCTCAAAAGCTTCAACAAAGAAGCTATGGCGAAAAAGGATGAAAAGATGTTGTTTCAACGGAGGAGATTCTCAAAATGGAAAAGGCCAAAATTTGGCTGTCTGGAAGATGGATGTTTTGTCTACCAAGGCAAAACATAGTCTACAAGGTGAAAAGGCGCCCCTCTTGAGGAAAGGTGCCCTTGGATCCCAGAGGGCAAATGAAATCATTTGGCATCTTCAATTCAGTCATCCTCTTCACTCTCATGCTGACTCGACAACGAAACAATCAGCAAAATCATCTGATTCAAGGATCATTGACCAACCGTCAACAAAGTATGGAGGATCCATCAATGATGAAGATGCCAAATTAGAGAGCTTCAAGGTAAAAGCGCCCCTGCTGCCCAGGGGTGCCCCTCAGTTGCAGGCACCAAATGAATCCATAAGCAGCAACTCTATACATGATATCTTTCCAGCTTCCTCCCAACTACGTGATCAATCTGACAGCAGGTTCACAGGACACGCAAAACGATCACACGCTGAGGTCAAGCAGAAAAAGCCAAAATTGAAGAACTAGAAAGATAAGCTAGAAAATGGCTAAGACATGGCTAAAAGCGCCCCTCTTGAAGAAAGGCGCCCTTTCTTGAAGGCATCCAGATTCAGTCAGAATCTTTACTACCTCCCAGGATGATCTTCTCAGCTATGACCAGTCTCGCCAGTGAAACCATCAGCAAATAACTTTCAACAAATCAATCATTTGATGGAGGAGGTCAAAGTCAGGCAGTTCACAACATGAAGAAATTCAATCAAAAGCTAAAAGTGCCCCTATTGGCCAGGGGCACCCTTAAGCTTGAAGGATCTGAACTAATCTTTTCCAACCGAGAAGTTAGTTAATCCTGAGCAAGACCGAGTTGGCTACCCGCTGCATCATCAAACAGAGTCATCCGACTCATCCATCAACGACAAAATAAGATCAAAGCACAGAGGGTCTGAAAAGGCCAAAACGAAGAACAGTCAATGAAAATTGACTAAGGCACAGCCAAAAGCGCCCCTCTTGAAGAAAGGCGCCCTTCATTCTGGAGGCTCAAACTTAGTTTTCTGAGTTAATCTCTCCCAGGCATATCTCTTCCAGTTGATCCCATCTCGACAACGAATCCGTCAGCAACTATCGAAGATCAACCGAGCAGCCAGGATCGAAGATCAAACAGAGGCACTTCAGTTTGCAAAAATGATCAAAACTCCAGAAAGAAAGCCTAAGAAAGTCAAAAGCAAATGTTGACTTGAGTTACCAAATTTTCGTGACAAAAAGAGGCCAAACACTCCACAATCAGTGGAAATCACCTTTTTTGAACTCCAAATCAGGCTCAATCATGAGTTGGATGCCCAATTGATGCTTGCAACTCCAAATTGACATATCAAAGCATCTAGGCATCCATTATTCATTATTTCCTTGCAGGTTGAGGAGCTCAAGAATAGATATTTATCTTCTCCAACATTTTTGAAGATCTGACAGAGGGGTTTTCACCATTCTTCATATTTTTGAAGACCTGTTGCACAGAGGGACTATTTATCAGAGTTTGCATCAAAAGGCATAATTCCTGCAAAGTGGCAGTTTATAACTTCCAGTCCATCTTCTGTCTACTTCCTCTATTTCTGTCTATATTTCTTTGCATGTCACAGGAAACGACAAATAATCACAGATCTGGCCAACTGGGTATGATCAGCACAGCTTTTTCAACAAAACCCACATTTTGGATTTTTCCAGAAAAAGTAGCCCTGCTGCCGCTATTTTTTAGGGTTTCCAGAAAAAGTCATAATTTTGAAAATCAAACAAACTGGGTTTGTTTAGCTCTGAAGCACGAACAAAACCCATGTGTTGGATTTTTTCGAGAAAAATCACTTTCTGGTGCCTCGCTGCCTTTGCCACCGAAGGGCTCTTGCATGTCATAGAAAAACACGTTTTTTCGAATTTCTGACGATCTGGGTTTGTTTAGAGAATTATTCTCAACAAAACCCATGTCTCGGAATTTTTCATAAAAATTACCCCCGGCAAGGCTATTTTTAGCAGTTCCAAAAAAAGTTGTCCGAGCAGCATCGTGTGCACAGTCAATCTTTAAGGTTTTCATAACGTAGCTCTCTCAAGACGAATACAAGACCAAATTGGTCTTACTCCATGATTTTCTGAAAATGACTGGCACCGATCTGCGTCGGGCACACCCAGAGGTCAATCTAGCCAGATTGACAAGCATAGAAACAAGTCCACAGGTTCCATAATGGTTTCATCTCGTAGATCTGATCGCCTTCCAAGGCCAGTTTAGAGGATTGTAACCGTTGGAATTTTACACATGCAGCAAGTTCATGTGCATTTCTCACGATTAGAGTGATCGTGGTCAAACTTTGCGGTTTCATCATCAAGCTTCGCGGTTTCACCATACAACACTCTTCCATTGAGAAAGATCAAGGAAAAGGCCAAAGCTGCAAAAGAACACGGAAGGTAGTTATTCCCAACACAAAGCCGCCATCGGTTAATACTACACTACCTTCCACGTCAAAATGGAAACATAGACAAAAAAGAAAAGGAGTAACCCTCCTAAGGGAAGCAGAATGAAGGAGATACATACATCAAGTTGCTGACAAGCGGTAAGCTGACGATTGACAGGCATGTAATGGTCTCCGTATGAAGAAGTCAACAAATGAACAAAAGCACCGTTGACCAATGGTGATGAGGTTTCAAACACCTCAAGAAGGATGTCCTACCCTTCAAAGTAGCAATAAATATGACTGAAGTCAACTTGATGCCCCTTTCCAAGTTGACTCCAGATCTCCACAGATCATGCATGTCAGATCCCACTGATCTAGGATGTCTAATTGACTCCCATGATTTGTGGATCTCAGATCTCCTTTAAAGGTGGATGTCTGTTTTGGAGACACATTTGTAACATAAGTTCACTTTTAGTTAGGTGTCAGTCAACTGAGGTAGACTTCTAGTTTGACTTTTGTTTAGTTTCAGTTAACTGAGGTAGATTTCCAGTTAACTGTTTGCTCACCTACTTTTAGACAGAATAATATCTTGCTGCTTGGCAAGAACTGTTTGTTAACTCAAGGATATTTTAGGGTTGCCTACTCCTTTGAGTTTCTATAAATAAGAGCCTTAGGTTCTTCATTTGTTTAACCATTATTTACTAGCAAAATTGTTGCGCCACTGTTGCCAGAGTTCGCTTGTTTATATATGTTCACTCTTGGATGAGAGTTCGTTGGTTGATCGCAATTGTGCATGATTTCGTGCCTTTGCTGTCTCGACCTTTGTAATTCTTTGAAGAACCTTGAAGAAATAAATCTGATGGTGCAAGCTTGATTGATCTAATTATTTGAGTTATTCAAAGTCTTGTTTTTAAATAGTGCATTGTTTCAATCTCCTCCTTGGATAGGTGTCGTCGCCTCCTTGGATATTTTGTCATCGATCATTATCGTTTGATGTTGTTTAATGATCTCTCTTGCAGCCTAGACTTTGGACAGGTGTCATCACCTCCTCGGGAATCCTGTTAGAAAGGCCATCGTTCCTTGTTGTTTCCAGTGAGCTGCTTCCAAGCCTACACCTCGGATAGGGGTTCCTCCTCCTTGGCAAGTCTCAGATCCAGTTTACCGTAACGAGTGTTTTCTTGTATCGAGCCCTATCTTGGTATATATCCGAAGGTTCAGAGCCTCGGCCATATTCCATTGAGACGGAGGATTCAAGTGATCCAACCATACCATTTCACTCCTACGCCCTCATGCTCTGTTTATCTTGAGGAGGTAGGATAGTCTAGAAGTTAGTCGTAGTTAAGATTTGCGGAAACCAAAAGAAAAAGCTTAGCTACGGCGCATTGGTTTATGCACCCTTGTGTCCTGCCGCTGAGTAAAAAAGATAGGAAATCTTAGTACACCCCTCTTTTACAGCAGAAAATCAGCAAAGAGAGATCTTCCTCTCTATAATCCAAAGAGCATGTACTAACACACTTGCAATAGTTGTCCGTTTCCAATAAGCACTCCAGAGGTGCTAATTGAAACGCCAATAGTTTTCTGGTGCCCACCGTGGGGCAACGAGGCATAAAATGTGATGTACCGCACTCCCTTGATAATATTTTCACTGAACTTGTAGGTCTGATTTTGATAGGTTTGTATTTCTCTTTTCATGTGTTTGAGTTTTTGCCAGTAAAAAAACTAGGAAAGAACTAAGAAGCATATGCATAAAGGAAACTTGAATAACTAAGCTACTGAAACAAGTCGAGTACATTGCTCATTTCGATGTCTAAATATAGTTTCTTCATTACATAAAGATCGCTTACAATATATAACTTACATTAGATTCGATGCCGAGTATTTCATAGATCATATTTTAACTTACAGCCAAAACAGCACTGTGAATAGTGCCCTGCTACAGTACTCGTGCCCAATGAAATGCTGATTTCTTTTCAAAGATGAACTTCTCCCACCAAAAACCGAAATAGGAAGCCTCCTAGGGTAAGGGCGCCCCCTTTAGGTGAAGTTGCAGCCTTGTAAGAAGGGCGTTTCTTTTGCTTTGGCTGTTACAAACCCTCACAAAAGTGCGGCTGGCTGTAGCTCTTCAAGACAGCTCCAAAATACCACAAAACGCGAACAGCTCTTGTACGATTCGAGATTGGAGGCAACGGCAACCCAAATCACGCAAAAACCAAGCTCAAACAACTTGCAAACAGCAACGTAGATCTCCAAAGAGCAGCAAAATAACAGATCAACAACTTTAAGGTGGTATTTCACACCCTCAAGCAGCTCCAAACGAACAACCAAGCCCCACCAGGCTCACCCACTGCAAGAAATAAGGAAACCCTAGCCTCCTTCTTCCTCCAAGCTTCACTCCCAAGTTTTTTTCAAGCCAAAATGATCATCTAATGAAGCAATTCGAATTTCTCTCTTGCCTTTTATAAATTTACAAAGGAAACACTATTCATTAAAGTGAACACTATTCACTTAAGTTATAACATTTTCACTTTAGTAATGAATAGTAACTTAAAAATAGAAAGTGACCCCTTCATATTAAAACACATAGTCCCTAGGCCGGGGATGGTGAAATAAAAGGTGAATATCATTAGATTAAGCACCAGTATCATGCCAACGCCACAGTTCACCTTGCCACCATGCTCCAGAGATCAACACTGAAGTTTGACAACCAAGTGCCCGTCTGAGAAACCCTCTATCCAGAACTATTAGCCTATGAGGGTTAGGAAAATAGGCTAATCCCCCAACTCTGATGCACATGAAAAAGGGGACATTACATAAAACTTCAAGAAAAGCTTAACGCTTTTATGACACGAAATGGGCATATGGCGTCCTTGGGCTCCAGTTGAACAACCTGATCTTGCTCCAACAACTCTCCAACCAGATCTTACATTCATTGAAGGAGAGCAGAAGAACATCATCAGTAGCTTGCGTACTTTCATCTTTGAAAAGAATACATTACCAGGTCAGTGGAGAGCCGCAACTATTACTCTGGACGAGGAAGAAAGAAAGGTTGACCTTGCAGCTGAGAGACCAATGTTACCACCACCCGCGTAGCAGTAAGCATCCTGGCTCACCAAGTATACATACGAAGGAGAAATAATCCTTGACTTCAAGAAGACATCGGAGAATCATCCAACGTGGAGAAAATCTTTGAAGAGGTTCGGGAATGATCCTCTGACATCCAATTGCATGATCCATACAAGAAGCAATGGATGGTAACAACCACAATGCTGGCGAGAGGCGTCGACCTTCGTTACCTTGGGGTAATAACATTGGAACCTTGGCTTTTCAGGTAAATCATGAGTTACCTAAAGGGTCAAGGAAGCACTTTCCCCAATTTCACGGCGATGGGAGTCAACACCCAGATGAACATTTTGCTGCATTCACAACGGCTTGTGCCATCTTGCATGTGCCACATGAAGACATCGCAGTACGTCTCTTTGTGGAGACTCTTGTTGGGAATGCTGCAGATTGGTTCAGTCACCTAAAGCCAGGCATTATTACAAGTTGGGAATCTATGAGTGAGAAGTTTTTGGCGAGATTCAAGCCCGCTGAAAACAATCATTTGTTGTTCGCCCAACTTACAAATTTGAAGATGGAGCACAATGAGCACATGAGGGAGTTTGTGGCAAGATTTGATCGTCTTGTTGCAAGACTTTCATTTACATTCGATCCATCATTGGAGATTCTGATAAGCTGTTTCATAAATGCTCTTCCATCAAAGATAGCCTTCTTCTTGAAGATGGCGAAGGGAATAGAGTTGAAGAGTGTGCAAGAACACGCCATCGAGTTGGAGTATAATATGATCACTTCTGGCTTGATGAAAGCAGACTATATCGGATCTCCAGTTCAGCAATCGTACTAGCCAAAGAGAGACAATCTTCAGCCACGGTTGCCAACACCTCCATCAAGACCAATGATTGAAGCTACACACAGTGCAATATTTTGTTGTTTCCATGACACTGATGCACATACCGAATTCACATGTCCTGAGAATTTGAGAATGACCCAAATCATGGGATATGCTGAAGCTACTCCCAGTTCTAGTTTTGTACCAACAAGTTCGAACGTTGTCTTACCACAAACGAACAACTTCGATGGGGACTCCGCAACGGGATATTTTGAACCCGTTATCAATCAAGAAGAAGAAGACTACCGTCACTATTCTCTTGTGGTGAATCACGAAATTTTTTCAATGCCTGTGTCTACAAGTGTTCAACACTTCAAGGCACAAAAAGTAGAGGAAGAAAGACGAAGATCAAACAAAAAGGGTGAAGAGGTGCTTTCCACTTCCAATCCCAGGTCCTCATAGAAGAACGCTATGCCAGTTGCTCAAGATCCTTCTTCAGCAGCAAATTTTGACATCATAGCTTCCATGATGAAGACCAAGGTACAAATCTCTCAACTAGAATATTTTCAAGATCATCCAGAACAACTAGATCAGATTCTCAAAAGTTGTAAAGAAGAAGGCTATGCTCGAGTCATCTGTTCCAGTAGGAGCAAAGCCTGAAACGAATCCCGGTAATTTTGTAACTTTGCCAGAAATAGAAACTGAAGATCAGAACGTTGCATGTTCTGAAAAGATACTGACAAAGGATGCAAGGTCATGGACAACACAGTTCGATGGAGGTTGTTCAAGTATAGTTTCAAAAATAGGAGAAGTGATCATCTCTCCTAAAGGACAGTTGCACCCATCTATGCAATTGGAATTCACTGAAGCTGAGAAAGAGGTGCTTTTATTAGGCCTCAAAGATGCCGAAGACATGGGAATCAAACTCCTGTGTGTTAAAGGCGATCTAGAGCTGATCCATGAGCCGGTCAAAGGATATTTTCAGAACAGCAAAGATCACCTACGGCATTATAGAAATCGAGTTTGGAACTCGATTGATTGGTTTGAAGAGTTCAACATCTCGGGGATGAATGACAGTAGAACTAGTGTCTCAGGGATATCAACTTTCCCATTTGCATCATATTTTGACTTTTGTCAGAGTACTTTTGCTTGGATATACAAATACCTAAGAATCTTCATTCCAGAGGGATTGTCTCCTGCAATTCCCATCAGAAGAGAAGTAAAGCCTTTCAAGCAGAAGCAGCATTGATGGGAGGCTCTTCGCGCTGCCATGAAGCAGGCAATACTTGAAACATTTCGTCCCTTCGGGGATGGGGTGAGTTCTTTGTAAAATAAATTTCTTTTTCTTTAACGTTATGTAGTTATGTATTTCCCCGTTCCATAAAAGTATTGTCGTGTATTAGGTGATTTCTTAGGTAGTCTTCTTTTAGGTGAATAATAGGTGAGCCCCATAATGAAGGTGAACTTCAATTCTTATGTGAATTAGGAAATAAGTCTTGACTCCATTGCCCAACTAATAAAAGTACTGGTCTACGAAACTTGAGATTCTCGGTTCTCCTATGCCGTAGGTATCCGACATGGTCACCAGACGGAGCCTATGTTGTACCCAAAATGAAATTTTTGGCATTCTGCTTAAATTGAGCTCAACAATGTAAAAATGCCATCGAAAGTATGTTTTAGGTCAAAACAAACATGAAGTCTTTGTGGGTTTCTGTCAAGGAACCTATAGTTAAAATTCTGAAAAAATGAAAATTAGGGTTTTACGCCCCTATTTTTAAGGAAACCCTTAAAAATAGGACCTTCCCGGGAATGATTGAAAATAATTCTGATAGGGTTAATTACCTTCACGATCACACTGATCAAGTCAGAATTATCAAAAATTATGTTTTACTCTGGTGGGTCTATTTCTATTTTTTAGGAAAAAAGCTAGGAGCTTCGCAGCCATTAATGGCAGATTGGCCAGTACCAGGTGCTAAAAGCTAAACCTCAAAAGCTTCAACCAAGAAGCTATGGCGAAAACTGATGAAAAGATGCTGTTTCAAAGGAGGAGATTCTCAAAACGGAAAAGGCCAAAATTTGGCTAAGTCTGGAAGATGGACGTTTTGTCTACCAAGGCAAAACATAGTCTACAAGGTGAAAAGGCGCCCCTCTTGAGGAAAGGCGCCCTTGGATCCCAGAGGGCAAATGAAATCATTTGGCATCTTCAATTCAGTCATCCTCTTCACTCTCATGCTGACTCGACAATGAAACAATCAGCAAAATCATCTGATTCAGGGATCATTGACCAACCGTCAACAAAGTATGGAGGATCCATCAACGATCAAGATGCCAAATCAGAGAGCTTCAAGGTAAAAGCGCCCTTGCTGCCCAGGGGCGCCCCTCAATTGCAGGAACCAAATGAATCCATAAGCAGCAACACTATACATGATATCTTTCCAGCTTCCTCCCAGCTACGTGATCAATCTGACAGCAAGTTCATAGGACACGCAAAACGATCACACGCTGAGGTCAAGCAGAAAAAGCCAAAATTGAAGAACTAGAAAGATAAGCCAGAAAATGGCTAAGGCATGGCTAAAAGCGCCCCTCTTGAAGAAAGGCACCCTTTCTTGAAGGCATCCAGATTCAGTCAGAATCTTTACTACCTCCCACGATGATCTTCCCAGCTATGACCAATCTCGCCAGTGAAACCATCAGCAAATAAATTTCGACAAATCAATCATTTGATGGAGGAGGTCAAAGTCAGGCAGTTCACAGCATGAAGAAATTCAATCAAAAGCTAAAAGCGCCCCTGTTGGCCAGGGGCACCCTTAAGCTTGAAGGACCTGAACTTGTCTTTTCCAACCGAGAAGTTAGTTAATCCTGAGCAAGACCGAGTTGGCTACCCGATGCATCATCAAGCAGAGTCATCCGACTCATCCATCAACGGGAACATCAAATCAAAGCACAGAGGGTCTGAAAAGGCCAAAACGAAGAACAGTCAATGAAAATTGACTAAGGCACAGCCAAAAGCGCCCCTCTTGAAGAAAGGCACCCTTCACTTTGGAGGCTCAAACTCAGTTTTCTGAGTTAATCTCTCCCAGGCATATCTCTTCCAGTTGATCCCATTTCGATAACGAATCCGTCAGCAACTGTCGAAAATCAACCGAGCAGCCAGGATTGAAGATCAAACAGAGGCACTTCAGTTTGCAAAAATGATCAAAACTCCAAAAAGGAAGCCTAAGAAAGTCAAAAGCAAATGTTGACTTGAGTTAACAAATTTTGGTGGCAAAAAGAGGCCAAACACTCCACAATCAGTGGAAATCACCATTTTTGAACTCCAAATCAGGCTCAATCATGAGTTGGATGCCCAATTGATGCTTGCAACTCCAAATTGACATATCAAAGCATCTAGGCATCCATTATTCATTATTTCCTTGCAGGTTGAGGAGCTCAAGAATAGATATTTTTCTTCTCCAACATTTTTGAAGATCTGACAGAGGGGTTTTCACCGTTCTTCATATTTTTGAAGACCTGTTGCACAGAGGGACTATTTATCAGAGTTTGCATCAAAAGGCATAATTCTTGCAAAGTGGCAGTTTATAACTTCCAATCCATCTTCTGTCTACTTCCTCTATTTCTGTCTATATTTCTTTGCATGTCACAGGAAACGACAAATAATCACAGATCTGGCCAACTGGGTATGATCAACACAGCTTTTTCAACAAAACCCACATGTTGGATTTTTCTAGAAAAAGTAGCCCTGCTGCCACTATTTTTTAGGGTTTCCCAAAAAAGTCATAATTTTGAAAATCAAACAAACTGGGTTTGTTTAGCTCTGAAGCACGAACAAAACCCATGTGTTGGATTTTTCCGAGAAAAATCACTTTCTGGTGCCTCGCTACCTTTGCCACTGAAGGGCTCTTGCATGTCATAGAAAAACACATTTTTTCGAATTTCTGACAATCTGGGTTTGTTTAGAGAATTATTCTCAACAAAACCCATGTCTCGGAATTTTTTGTAAAAATTATCCCCGGCAAGGCTATTTTTAGCAGTTCCAGAAAAAGTTGTCCAAGCAGCATTGTGTGCACAGTCATTCTTCAAGGTTTTCATAACGCAGCTCTCTCAAGACGAATACAAGACCAAATTGGTCTTACTCCATGATTTTCTAAAAACGACTGGCACCGATCTGCGTCGGACACACCTAGAGGTCAATCTAGCCAGATTGACAAGCATAGAAACAAGTCCACAGGTTCCATAATGGTTTCACCTCGTAGATCTGATCGCCTTCCAAGGCCAGTTTAGAGGATTGTAACCGTTGGAATTTTACACATGCAGCAAGTTCATGTGCATTTCTCACGATTAGAGTGATCGTGGTCAAACTTCGCGGTTTCATCATCAAGCTTCACGGTTTCACCATACAACACTCTTCCATTAAGAAAGATCAAGGAAAACGCCAAAGCTGCAAAAGAACGAGGAAGGTAGTCATTCCCGACACAGAGCCGCCATCAGTTAATACTACACTACCTTCCACGACAAAGTGGAAACATAGACAAAAAAGAAAAGGAGTAACCCTCCTAGGGGAAGCAGAATGAAGGAGATACATACATCAAGTTGCTGACAAGCGGTAAGCTGACGATTGACAGGCATGTAACAGTCTCTGTATGAAGAAGTCAACAAATGAACAAAAGCACCGTTGACCAATGGTGATGAGGTGTCAAACACCTCAAGAAGGACGTCCTACCCTTCAAAGTAGCAATAAATATGACTGAAGTCAACTTGATGCCCCTTTCCAAGTTGACTCCAGATCTGCACAGATCATGCATGTCAAATCCCATTGATCTAGGATGTCTAATTGACTCCCACAATTTGTGGATCTCAGATCTCCTTTAAAGGTGGATGTCTATTTTGGAGACACATTTGTAACATAAGTTCACTTTTAGTTAGGTGTCAGTCAACTGAGGTAGACTTCCAGTTTGACTTTTGTTTAGTTTCAGTTAACTGAGGTAGATTTCCAGTTAACTGTTTGTTCGCCTACTTTTAGACATAGAATAATATCTTGCTGATTGGCAAGAACTGTTTGTTAACTCAAGGATATTTTAGGGTTGCCTACTCCTTTGAGTTTCTATAAATAAGAGCCTTAGGTTCTTTATTTGTTTAACCTTTATTTACTAGCAAAATTGTTGCGCCACTGTTGCCAGAATTCGCTTGTTTATATCTGTTTACTCTTGGATGAGAGTTCATTGGTTGATCGCAATTGTGCATGATTTCGTGCCTTTGCTGTCCCGACCTTTGTAATTCTTTGAAGAACCTTGAAGAAATAAATCAGATGGTGCAAGCTTGATTGATCTAATTATTTGAGTTATTCAAAGTCTTGTTTTTAAATAGTGCATTGTTTCAATCTCCTCCTTGGACAGGTGTCGTCGCCTCCTTGGATATTTTGTCATCGATCATTATCGTTTGATGTTGTTTAATGATCTCTCTTGCAGCCTAGACTTTGGACAGGTGTCGTCACCTCCTCGGGAATCCTGTTAGAAAGGCCATCGTTCCTTGTTGTTTCCAGTGAGCTGCTTCCAAGCCTATACCTCGGATAGGGGTTCCTCCTCCTTGGCAAGTCTCAGATCCAGTTTACCGTAACGAGTGTTTGCTTGTATCGAGCCCTATCTTGGTATATATCCGAAGGTTCAGAGCCTCGGCCATATTCCATTGAGACGGAGGATTCAAGTGATCCAACCATACCATTTTGCTCCTAGGCCCTCATGCTTTGTTTATCTTGAGGTAGGATAGTCTAGAAGTTAGTCGTAGTTAAGATCTGCGGAAACCAGAGAAAAAGTTTAGCTACGGCACATTGGTTTATGCACCCTTGTGTCCTGCCGCTGAGTAAAAAAGATAGGAAATCTTAGTACACCCCTTTTTTACAGTAGAAAATCAGCAAAGAGAGATCTTCCTCTCTATAATCCAAAGAGCATGTACTAACACACTTGCAATAGCTGTCCGTTTCCAATAAGCACTCCAGAGGTGCTAATTGAAACGCCAACAGAATGCAAACAATATGACTGTTCTTCATGATTCGTATGGCTGCAAATACCTTGAGATATGTGACATCTTGATGATAAGTCTTGAAAAGCAATCACCATGGCATCTTGCAAACAATGCATTCTAAAAAATGCACTTAAAATGCAGCACTGTTATCATTTATAATTTGTCTACTTATTGCAATAAATTTTCCAAAAAATCTGTATAACACAAAACAGATTTTTATAATGTTCATATTGCACAAAACATTGCTACGAGCTAGGCTCAACCCTTATGGGAGCCACATTTTACTCCACTCATATTGAAATTGATGAATAAACAAGAAGATTACATCCTGTTTTTGCACATGACGAAAAACTAGTTAGTAAAAACAGCAGGGAATCAACGAATTCCTTTTGATTTGTCTCCTGCACCTGCACATGACGAAAAACAAGTTAGTAAAAACAGCAGTGATAATTCTTTTTGGTGCTCTGCTTTTCCTTTCAACTGATGAATGATTGAATGTTCACTCCATTTCTGTTGGTAATGTAGGAACAGGGTAGAATGTGATTCCTCATTGCTCTAACACCACTCCTTCATCTTGTAGGTAAACCTTGGAGCTGGAGTTGAACATGATATCGGAGCTGAACGAATATCAGCACAACTTCGACAATGATTCGTCATTCCAGGCAATGACGAATCACCTTCTCTCCTTTTTCTTACCTTATTTTCAGTTGTGTGATATTCATTTCTTTTCTGTATTCATCATTTGATTAAGAAATCAAATCGGCTACTCCCACGGCTTGTGTGGGACTTTAGATTTTTATAATATGAATAAAAATAGCATTACTTTGCAAACTTATGAATTTCTCTGTTACAAACATTTGCATAATAACACCTGAAATTCACAAGTAATCAAATCCCGGAATATCATGAATACGTAGGCAAAAAAAATTATTTTTACCTCCCTGAGATGAATACAGTTCACCTCTACCTGTTTTGCGCTGAAACTAAAAACAAGTAACAATTAGTACATGAGTCTTCCCGTCCACCTTGAACCTCATCTCCATATCATGAAGGTTAAGGGTAAACTCTCCTATGTCATGAAGCCATTTCATCCCTGACACCATATCAGTATCTCCCATATTCAACACATAGAAATATGCCTTAAATTCATAATTATTTAAGCACATAGGGAGGTTTGGAATCATCCTGTCACACTTAAGAGTGCAGCCATCTGCAACCTTCACTCTTATACCTTTGAACTCCTCAGTCTGAATCCCACGCCTCTCAACCAACCTAGCATCAATGAAGTTATGCATGGCACCTGTATCAAGCAAGGTAATGATCTTTTGTCCAGCTAAGACCCCACACATCCTAAATGAGCCTCCCATTGTATTCTAGTGAGATGCGCCTCTTGAAGCTTCACTTCCACCTCATGTCCAGACTTTTCTTCCTTGGATTCCTCATGATCAATTTGCTAGTCTGATTTTTTAGATTCAGAATCCTCATAGAATGCCCACATTATTTGATTGGCCTTTCCCTTAGGCCTCAATGGACAGTAATGGTTTGCATCATAGGGCCCTTTGCAGTAAAAGAACAACTTTTTCTTCTTCAAATCATTGAGTGTATCTCAATCTAGGGGTGCTGCTGATTTTCCCTTTGAATCTGATTTTTCCTTCTTCTTGGAGAATGATTTGTTGTCCCTGTATGAAGAGGATCCTTTAGATGAGAACTTGCTTTGTGGGACTGCAAGTTCCATACTCGTGGCCTTTTCATTGCCTCCTGTAGTTTCAGTGGGTCAAAAGCTTTTATCCACCCTCTCAATGGTTCCAATAGGCCCTCAATAAATAGCACAACTAATCTTCTCTCAGATATATTGGGAACCATAACTGACAATTTTTGAAAGTCACCAATATAACTCCCAACCTGCTTGAGTTGAGCCAAGTCTCTAAAATATGTCTATGGATCTTTCTTATCAAAGCATTCAATCAATCTATCAACGAAATCCTAATAAGAAGTGATGTAGTTATGCTGTAACGTAACCATCCCAAGGTACCACCATTCATGGGCTACTCCCTCCAAGTGTAAAGCGACATACTTGATTGCATCTTCTTCTGCCATGGGTCGAAGATTCAAGAAAGTATCTAGCTTGTGGACCCAAGCTTGAGTTTTAACCTTCCCACTGCCATCAAATGTAGGTAATGTGAGTTTCCTGGTGGCATGTTTCAGGTCTCTATTTTGGTCTCTTGGTCTCTGATCTTGTCTTGCTCTGTAGTGTTGACGTGCCTTTTGTGACAGCGCCAGCACAGAATAAAGTTGTCCCAACGGTCACTCTATTCTCTCTTGATCAAAGTGTCCCACATGCTAAGATTGCTTGAAAGTTCATGTGTTCGACTCCAAGGTTCCTTTTATCGCGAATAGACTCAGTTGGTTGATGTGTTTTGCTGGTTATTTCAAGGGGACTTACATAGTTGTTCAACTCCGTGAAGCAATTAGGACATGAATGATTTGGCGATATTGTTCTGGTATCTAAACTGACTCGGAAAATGCAGAATTAAAAGGGGATAGGGATAGGGATTCTACAGATCTACTTCTAAAAGGGTGGAGGACGAAGATCGACTTAAACAATCTTCAAACCAAACTTCGCTTTGTCTTCTTTCGAACAACTCCGACAAAGTTGGTGCAATCTTCAAAGGATGAGAAAATGTTCAAACTATGACACAACACGTTCATACCGTCAACACGACGCATACAAACACATGAACCATAATCGAAGTTAAGTGCTGATACTCCAGTTGACCACGCAAGGCGAACTTACCATCAGCAAGTCCGCTAGTGGTATGGACGAGAAGACTTGCTCAAATCACAACGCCACACTCCACAGCTAACAACTACTTGCATGAAATAAAATCTATTTTACTCTATCTACCTTTAATTGGAAAGACGAACAAGCCTTGCTAGCTACTCACAATAGAAGATAGAACCACCAAACAATGATAAATCTTTATATTATGAGAGTGTTCACAACAACTTCTTACAAAGTCCTCAATGGGAAAACTTCCTTTCCTCCTCAATCTAAACTAACTTCTAAGCTCTGCTCTCTAACTTCTATCTCCAATACTCTCTAGCTCTGATCTATCTCTGATTCTAATTCTAATTATTACAAATGAGGGGGGATGCCCCTTTTATAATAAGTCCAATTCAGTGAACGGTTCAGATCAAATTACAATGAAGGGCTCAGATCGAGCCACCTATGCCCTGATTAGGGTTTCTGCCCTAAAAACCGCCACAGAGAGGAGTGGGCAATGAATGCACAGAATATTCTCCACTCCCCTGCAGGAATCATAATGAGCAATTAATGCCCACTACTATCATCAAGAAGATCCTCATCAAGCAGCGCGTTCCCACTGGCCTTCTCCCGGAAAGCAAACTCGATCAACCGGGCCAATACTGCTTCAACCTCCTGTGTAGAGATTGGTGGAATATGGTTGAGCTGGAACTCCAAGACTGCTACCGTCTGTCCGTATCTAATGCAAGATTTCTTCCATGTCCCTAAGGCGTCCTGGGTATGCTGAATTATACTAGAGAACGTGGAGACATTCTCAAAGTCATCCAGGACAAGTGACTTCGCAGCTGAGAAGAATGGAGGCAGTCTACCCTTCAAACCATCAGCAGTTATCTCCTCTGGGACCAACTTTCTAGCAAATATGGCTTCTAATGTATTGAGGACTCCCCCAAAGATGTTGCCCATTGCCTTCTTCACTTTAGCTGAATCTGCCCTTGCTGCGTCGTGAAATCCACGGCCTGTGACCACCGAGGAGTACCAACTGGTGAAATCGTACCTATCACCTCTCTGAATTACACCTCCATCCACTAAGGTTTCTAGAGGTACATGCATCAAAGCCCCCAAACGAAGTACAGTCTTCGTTTGATAGATGCGAGTATCACCCCAGGCCTGATCTACTATATCCATCCGTGCCAAAATATTTGAGGCCTGTCGATAAGCATCGGCAAGGTCCTCCATGAATTTCCCTGTCTCAGTATGAACACGGCTAACCCACTTGTCCGCCTCGGTTTCCATTTTCTTCAAATCCTCTAAGGCAACAACTGACTCATTCGGAAGCTCCGATGGACGTTCTACTGCCGGGTCTGCTGGTTCACCTGGACGTGCTAGATTCTGCATATATCCTATCAAGGTTTTGTGCTCCTTCTTCAATTTCTTATACTTCCCCTCCGTGCGGAGCAACTGATCCTTCAATGCCTGATAGGAGTTATCGAACTCCACGATAACTTGGGCTCCCGTAGGACGACCCAACTCTACTGTGGTGATCACATAATTTTCAGGCCTCTCCTCGGTTCGATCACAATCTTCCCTCGGAATAGCCACCTGAAGCGTGCGGGAACCTGACTCGTCGGTCGAGATCTTTGAAAACTTTCGGACCCTTTTCTTCTCTGGTGGCGCGCTGATCCTCCTGAGGAACTCTTCCATCTCAATGGCTGGATCCGTGTCATCCTCGGGTTCTCTCCTCATTCTGTCGGAAAGCCAATCAGGCACTGTCTGCTGTGGATCACAAATGACAAGGGGCTGTTCTTCTGTTGCCTCCATCTCGTGCACTTCCTCTCTTCTTGCACTGGTTTGCTCAGGCTCATCCTCCTCTATAAGCTGGGTATCTCCCGACCCTTGGGTCCCTTGTTCTGTGTTTTCCTCTTCTTCCAAAGCCGTGTCCAACATCTGCTGAAAATGGGTGTCGGCCATTGTTTCCTCTTCCTCCTCCTGTTGGCCGCCCTTGGATAAACTGACACTAGCTGATTCCCGAGCGTTGGGCTGATCCACCTCCTCAAGTCCCCGCTCTTCCTCTAATCCTGCCCTCTGATCGGCAAATAATGAAAACACTCTTAAACTCGAAGATTGAGTTTGTGAGTGCACGGGTGATGCTTGTTCTATCCTCAACGGTATCGGCTGGGTTGGCACTTCCACTTGTGCCCTCGATGTCTGAGCAATTTGTTTCCCTCTTTTTACCGATAACGGCCTTGGGTCACCCATCAGGCTGTAAGTAAGGGCGATCGACTTGCTCTTAAGTCTGCATACATGTCTGTCGACCCAAGTCCTGGTAAAAGTCATCACCGGGATAGAAAGAGTGTCCAAGTCCATGATCTCTGGCTCGGACCAATCAGGTGGTGGGGCAGGAGTATCCCTAACTGAACCATAGTCGGGTTGCATGACGTTGACATCCTCCTCCACCTGGTCGGGAACTGGAATAATCTCACATTCTCTAATCAACTTGAGAGGAAGTCTGGAAAACATCCTTCTTCTTATCTCGGTAATCCAGCGCATTTGCCGGAAGTCCTCGGATGAATGCGATATAGCAGGTATTCAGCGTTACCGCGTACCATTAGGATGTTCAGTAAGGATGAGAAATCTACTTGCGTGATATGACAAATGATAAGATTGCGGCTAGATACGCCTCGGACTGCGCAAGAGGACACCTCAGTAGATTTCCCATGGTGATAGGAAATCAAGCCATACCCTAGCTTTTTTCCTTTTACGAGATCTTATCGTAGGCAATCAATTGCCTAGATATCTCAAGCATTACTATGTGATCAGTGGGGTATCGCGGTAACCGATACGGATACGAAGTGAACCCCTGCAGCCTAATATATGTGAATTTCGGGAATTGGATGAGCCAATACCCATATTCCTCAATCAATGTCTGTGCTTCTTTAGATATTCTCTGCTGCGTCCTTTGTTGAAGCGTCCTCGCAATGTGCATTGTGAATACATCATTTGCCCGTTTATAGTTGGCAATGTTAGCTAAATGTAGCTATGTGCAGGCTTCATGAATTTTGAATTGACCGGGGGCACAGCCGATTGGCTCTTTGTACGAGATCCCTCTGTACTTAGTCCTTCTGGCCAACATGAAAATTACATATGAGCTCATGTAGAAAGTCTTCGTCACCTTCAAGCTCCTGAATTGCTCATCGATGTGGTTGCTAATCATCCTAGCCCAATCGACACACTCTTTTCCTTCCAAGATGATCTCGATGAAGTAGAACAGCCAAGGCTCGAAAATGTAAGCCTGTGCACTCCCATTCACCCGGCTCAGCATCATTATCAAATCACAGTATTCTTGTTTCACGTCCTCGGCAATTATCTGCTTTGGGGGCTTAGTGCGGGGTGGCCTCGGCTTCTGCATCCAAACTCTGTTGATGACTGCAGTGACTCTTTCGAAAGAGGAAGAGTACATCTTATCTGCCCTCTTGTTTGTTTTGTATAACATCTCCTCAGCAGTTGGAATCCCAAATGCCTCTCCGATGGCATCGGGTGTGAAGTTGGCGAGCAGTTTACCATCCGGAGAGACAATCGTCCTACGTTCTGGCTTGTAGTGATTGGCGCACTCCATAATTAGCTCCGGACACTGAATTGCTGGCGGAAAACTGGCAGCTGCGTAGATTCCACTCTTCATTATATTATGTGCCGTGACGGATGGTTGATGGCCCCCTAGCCCGAACATCCTCGATTTGAGTGCATTCAGATTAAATGAACCAAGGTTGGTGTCGTTCAATCCTGCCAACTTTGAAACTATTGCTGACTTTGGGAGAAATGGCTTAGCGAGCCTCTTAATCATTGCCTGCCGGGATGAGCCAGCCTTGCCTGCTTCAGTGTTTGCAGCTCTGCCTGCGGCTCTGCTTGTTCCTGCAACATCCTTTGCGCCAGCCATCTGCAAAATAAAATAGAAGAATAAGCTAGGCTGCAGATTAATAAAATAAAACAATTCCCGAGATGGCTGCGAATACGGAGTTAGCTTTGAAAATAAAATTTCTCAGCATAAATTTCTAACTCCAAACCTCGTACTGTATAAAAATCTCTGAGTTTAGAGACAACTCTCAGCAACTGCACTTCTGACTGGTGAAGAAAAAAAAACGCAACAAGCTAATAACTTTCAGCAATGTAGCTAATTTCTCCAGCACAAATTGTTCGAACCTTGACTTCACTTTGTCAACTTCAGCAGTTAGAGGAATAAAGAGTTGCCAGCAATATGAAATTTCAACTTCCTCAACTTCTCAACGTTTAAACTTCGCAGCAACTCCACTTTCAGCTCTTTGAGAATTAAATTCTCCAGCAACTCCGGAAAATAACTTCAACCTTCAACTTCGAAGTCGCAGCAACACACTTTCAGCTTTTCGAAAGAAAGAGTCTCGGCAAATGAAATTTTCTCCAGCACTTCGTACTTTCAGCAACTCAACACTCCGAAATAAAATAAACTCTCACATAATTTCTCTCCTCAACCACTTGGAAAATATTTCAATCTCTCCAGAACTTCTTCAGCAACTTCAACTTCGAAATAATGTGAGGAGAAATGAGAGAAGAGATTGTTTAAATAACTCTTCTCGGAGAATCCTGCTAAGTAGTGCTGGGGCTATTTTAGCACCTTCATCAATTTCCCACTATCTTCGTTCGGAATCTTCTAATTCAAGCGCAGTAGTGGGCTAGTCGTCAGCCGGTTATTATGGCAGTTGCCATTAATAATGATTCCTTCCTTGTAAAAAATTTGAATTTTCCTCTTAATCTGCCAGTTAACTCTTGGCGATTTAAACAACTCGCGAGAAAAACAATCACTTGACTTGATTTAAAATTCCATTTTAAAATCTCGCAGTGTTTAAATAAATTCAACTCGAAAAATTTCGTGGGAGTAGCAAATTCATTTCCAACTTTTAAAATGTCTGTCATTTAAATCCTCGATTTCATAAAATTTGCCTTAGACATTTTAAATTCTCTCATTAAAACGTTCAACTCCGGGCGATTAAAAAATTGTTTGCGTGCTCGAAATAATTCGTCCTTTGAGATTTAACTTCTGTCAGGAAAATAATCTAGGCAAAACGAATTTCTTCTGAAAATATTAAAATTTCCCTTAGGAAATTAATTTTCAAACTCTGCTAACTCATGGGTGCATTTTAAACGGGTTCATTTGATTTTCACTTGACCCATGGAAAATATTCGTCGATATCAAATTTTCCCCTTGAAAAAAGATTCGTTAACTTTCAACTGCCTTCGGAGAATTTTAAAACTCATCAAATCATCCCTCCTTGCCAAGGGCGTATTTTTCCCTAGTGAAGTGTTATATCACTTAGAAAAAAATTTCTAACACTTTCTCTACCATAGGCGTATACATTTTGATGAAATATTTATTTCAAAAAAAAAATTCCTTCACTTTACACCTCTGGCGCACTTTCATGTGTCTACTTTCATTTTGTTGCCTTAGGAAATTTTCTCCAGCAACCTTGGCGTATTTTACTCATGCAAGCCTTGATTTCTCACTTAGAAAATTCTCAAACAGTTAGAATATCCTTGGGCGCATATGGGGTCTTGAACTTTCATTTTCTTGACTTAGAAATTTCTCCAAGTCCTAGCCACTTTATCTTGCCTTGGGCGCATTTTGACCTCTCTACTTTCATTTCATGCCTTAGGAAAATTTCGGCCATCTCCTCTTCATCATGGGCGCAAATGCTAGGCCAAGCTTTCATTTCATGCCTTAGGAAAATTTCGGCCATCTCCTCTTCACCATGGGCGCAAATGCTAGGCCAAGCTTTCATTTTCCTTGGAGGGCGCATTTCACCCTTGACACTTTCGTTTTATGCCTTAGAAATATTTCATATCCTCACCTTCCTTGAGGGCGCATTTTACTAGGTGAGCTTTTGTTTTTGCCTTAGAAACTTTTCAAGGCTTCAATCCTTGAGGTGGGCGCATTTTACTAGGTGAGCTTTTGTTTTTGCCTTAGAAACTTTTCAAGGCTTCAATCCTTGAGGTGGGCGCATTTTACTAGGTGAGCTTTTGTTTTCCACGCCTTAGAACTTTTTCAAGGCATCTCTTCTTGAGGTGGGCGCATTTTACTAGGTGAGCTTTTGTTTTTGCCATGGGCGCATTTCCTTGGTTCCACTTTCGTTTTCATGACTTAGAAACTTTTCACCTCTCTCCTTCCTCTTTGGGCGCATTTTGAGGTATGAGCTTCTGTTTTATGCCTTAGGCGTTTTGAAGGCATCTCTTCTTGAGGGCGCATTTTGATGGGTCTACTTTTATTTCTGCCTTAGACAATTTTCAAGCCTCTGCCTTGTGAACCTGTTTTTGCATTCTATTTTTAGCAAGTTGTGCTATTTTTAGCAAATCCCTTGATTTTCAACCTCTAAGGCTCCGTTTTGCCTGAAAATTTCATCAGATGATATTCTCTGCCTTGTGAACCTGTTCTTGTCAGTCCTCTGCCCTGACCTGCTATTTATAGCCACCTGCTATTTATAGTAAGTTTGACTTTCTGACTTTGGTAGCTCCGTTTTGCCTGAAAGTTGCAACGCTTGATCTTGATAGCTTGAGGGTCATTCTGATGCCAACCTCGGGTGCAGACCTGCTATTTATAGCCGTGCCCTGACTTACTAAAAATAGTAAGTTCTCCGACTTTGCTCAAATTTTGCCAGCAGGTGCCTTGAAGTGTGCTGACATGGGTGGGGTACTTTGTCTCGGCTATTTTTGGATTTTACCCCCTATAAAAGTGGAAACCCTAATTTGATTTGTATGTATCCCAAACGGTCTCCGTTTGACTTCTTTCCTTCTGCATGTCGTTCTGCTTGCTGGACTGGAGTGTTGGGCGGCTGCCGGAGTGTACCTGCTAAAAATAGAAACTGTCTGAAAAGTGACTCATCCACTGCCGGATGGTTTTGCATGTCATATTGCCTGCGGGATCTCAAAAAACCCAGAAAAACCCAGAAAACTGGTCTGCATGCATGCACTGGCTAAAAATAGTAAGTCCTCAAAACTTGATCTTCTCTGCTTGCAAGCCACACCATTGCGAAGCTCTCGAAAAACCCATGAAGAAAAACCCGACATGCGTTGAAAAACACTGCATGCGAACCCTAAAAATAGCCTCCGAAGGCTGAACTCTGAAAGTGGTTGTCTCGGTTTGCATGTTATATCACTGCGAAGGTTTTGGAAAACCCAGAAGGATTCTCCAGACATGCATCTGAAAAGCCCATGTGGAAACCCTGAAAATGGCTCTTAAAGCCCAAAATGCCAAAAATAGCAAGTCGTCTAATCTGGCTCAAAATTTACGTGTAGGCAGCTTGATGTTACCCGGATGCAGTGGAACTGACAGAATTCCAAAATCTCAATAAAATAGTCCCAAGTTGAATACTTACTAAAAATAGTAAGTTGCCGGAATACAGTGAAAATTTAGGGGACTCTGCTGGAAGTCTTCTGACTGCTGCACTAAGCTTAGATTTCAATTTTATGACTCGGTTTGACCTTAAATAAGCCTGAAGGATGAAAACCCTAATTACACAGACTTAACCAAAATTTCAACCTGGGTCAAACAACGGGACATCCCCGGAAGGACCAGAGACCAGAGAGAGAGCGAACCAAAGCCAAAAGACCAGAATGGAGCAAAATTTAGGGGGTCCCCATCTTGATGGGGTGATGTGTGAAAAAGGTCACAACATGTAGTGCTCTCTCCTTTGACTTACAAATCTGTCAAAGGTCATGCGCTCCCTAACCTATGGTGTCAACAACTCCCATTCATCATTCTCTGCCATGAGATTGTTTGCAAACATTGCCTCTCCCTCTTCTTCAACATTTCCCTCTAACGGTTCATTTCTCAAAAAGGTAGGGTGTGTAGGTCTATCAATGGTATGGGTGGGTGCTCTTTGTGCCCTGGGGGTCCCAACCACACTCCTATTGTCATCTGGTTCATGATTTTTTCTTCCATGAGGGTTCATCTGATGTATCATTGTTGTAAGTGCCCGCAAAGCATCTACAACCTGCTACTGTCCTGTTGCCATGTGTCTAAAATTCTCTCATGCTTCTCTTTCTTCATTGTTTCCCCCAATTCTAGCTTCATTCCCAAGTTCATTTCTGGGTGGGCTACCACCACCTCTCTCACCCATTGTGCTGGCTAAACCAATCTCAATACCACGCTGTCTTGCTGCTATTGCAGCTGAAAAGGTGTTATGTTCAGAATAAGGTTTTGGCCATAGTTTTTGCTTTCTATCTTCCCTTGCAATATATCTTTTGTATCTGTCACTTTGTTGCATCAACAAAGCTGGATTCAAACCCTAAGGCTGGCAGGAAACTGCTATGATACCACTATAAGAACCCTTGGTTCTCCCAAGCTGTAAACTCTAACTACGAATACTGTCTGTTGGAATTTGTTTTGTGGTTTTTTTGTGTTTTGATGAATATTTTATTTTTTTGTATTTTTTTCCAAGATAATGCTAGGCATAAAGGAAATACTAGACAATAACAAAATACTGAAAGAAACACTGCTGCAAGCTATCTCTATTATTTATTGAATATTTTCTCAAAGCTTTTACATACATAAGCATACCCAGAAAGAAAACAACTTACAATATCAAAATCTGGAGTTGCTGGCAGCCATAGATAAATCTGATTATGTGATCGATTTGCTGCATAAGGTGAAGTCTCCTCATCAAAAACCTCGCCAAAGGTCTTCTCTAATACTATAATGCCCCTTACCCAACCTTGTCCTAGAACTCACTTGTTTGCCCTAGAATTCATTTGTTGATTAGGATTAGGTTTCTTTCTTCCAAATGAGTATTCTCCTAATTCCATAACTCTAGATTGGAATCCTATATTCATCCATATTGACAACATATCTGTTAGCATTAATATCTAGATATCAAAAATAAGACATAATCATAATGCAATTATGCAAGCATAATCATACTTGCAGATTGAAAACATAAGAAGAGTCACTCTGCCCATCAGGGGAAGAGAATCCCTAAGGGGCCTGCGGTCTACCACCTTCCAATGCCCAACCCTAATCTCAAGCCTGTGGAGCAGAAAGCCTAGGTGGAACCCTCACCCCTCCATGACCCAACCCTTGCAATGGAATTGTGGGGTAGACTGCCCAACCCTTGCTATGGGCCTATGGGGCAAACTAACCAACCCTTGCTTTGGGCTTGTGGGGTGAAACCTAGGTGAGATTTTTAGACAAACCACTTAAGTCATGACTCAGATCTCCTAGCGGGATTACAATCAAAATTCAGACAATTGATATGAAGTATGCAATCATTAGTATTTCATTTGTATTTACACATATTCTGCAATAAGAGTATTTAATATGATCAAACAGTTCCTTGAGTCCTAATATGAAGGTATATTAGAATACAGAACTAACTTAAGCAATATTCATGTCTACATGTTCATTTGTTCTTTTGCAATTCAATACATCCTACAAGTCCAATATTTGCAAAAATCAAATATAAATGCAGGTAAATCATCATTAGAACCATATCCATAGAAGATAAACCATTTGGCCTATGATCAATCAAGGACTACATAGTCTGCTTAAATACACTGTTGATTTTCGAGTGAAATCTGTTTCCAGATTCGATATCAAGAAGGCATGGTTCTAACACATCAGAAGTGACTATGTGCATTCCAATGAATAGAGCTTATTGGTTACATTTGATAGTACATAGATCGGCTAGGCAACAAGGTTCATGCATCATGGTTATGTCAGATTGAAGATAACTAAACATTAAAACTAAGTGAGTAGTCTCACCTGATCGGTTATGTCTTCCCATGACTCTTTATTCCTTAATCGTCTTCCTTCAACCTTATACTGGATTGATTATAGGATGAGGACAATTCATAAATATACATAATCTACTTATGTTTATATTAAAGAGTCATTATTACTTGTAAGGCTTAATAATTGATGCAAGCATCATTATTGTGTATTCACAAGTAATTCCCACATCTACCTATACCTACATATATTCATATATACATCTATTATTTTTTCCTTCATTTATTAATATTGAATATATCCATATGTAATTATCATTTCTTTACATTAATTGGTACTCATACTTATATGCCTTTATATAATTTGTTTTTACTTATATTTATTAGAATTCATACCTACACCTATATATATATAATTATTCTTTCCTTATTCATATATATTCTTTATTCATTGCATATTATTCATTATAAAATTTATCTATATCTATGCATATATACTTGTATGCCTATTAAATTATATATATATATATATATATATACTAAATGGCTCTATATTACCATGCATAACAATCATTGTTGTTGTTGTTCTGAATTCCAGATCATATTTCTCAATGTTTTTCCCTCTTCCTTATTTTACTTCCTTCTATTTATACCATTCAAGGTAGGTGACTCATGGGGGGAATGCATTGTTTGGTGAAAGAGGTGACTTTTCATAAAATATATCCCTTTGTTAGATTTAATTGCTGCCTTTAAAGGCTTATTATCACAATAATATCTATTTTTTGAAAATAACATATTATTACTAATATTATGATATTTCAGATTATATACTTATTTTATTATTTTATTTTGATGTTTTATTGAACATATTTTAACATTAAAGTATAATAATAAAACCAATTTGATAATATTTTATTATTATTTTATTCTAATGTGTTACAATCTTTGATGTGTAATGATTATAATATTTATTTATTATTATTATTTTTGATATTAAGTTATTTAATACTAGAATGTAATAGCAATAATTTGCCTATATATTATTATTATATTTGTTATTTCATATTTATATATTTTTATATTCATATGGTACACATTTATTTTATATTTAATATTAATATTGCTATTTATTTTATTTATTAATTTATTTGTATTTTAACACTTGGTCTTTATGGTATTGCTATTTCAAGGACATGACAATACCAACACCCAAAATGATGAAGGAAGAGCCCCCAAAGCAAAAGCGTTTAGCTTCTAGGAAAACATGTCAGGCAAGGGAGGGGTACGGCCAGCCAAAAAGAAGTACGACCCTTGAGAAAAGTGTTGAATGATTATTAAATGAAGCCCTTGTGATATTTGCCTCCACTAATGAAAGATAAGCGTGTAAACCCTTAAATGATTCCTCCAATTTTCATGCATCCAAGCAAAGGCTCTCTGACAAAAGTCAAAATATGGCGCAAAGAGGAAAGCGAGTACCAGTGAGTCGCCAACTTTGTTAATGTTCATCTTCGGGATGTCTCTGATGTCAATCTTTGGGATATCTCTAATGTTGAACTCTTCAAACCAATCTATTGCATTCCAAACCCGATTTCTATAATGTCGTAGATGATCCTTTTTGACCTGGAAATATCCTTTGATTGACTCATCATTTAGCTCCACATCCCCTTTAACACATAGGAGTTCAATTCCCATGACTTCGGCATTTTTGAGGCCTAACAAAAGTGCCTCTTTTTCAGCTTCAGTGAATTCCAATTGCTGCAATCCTTTGGGGGGAATGATCATTATCCCTTCTTCTGAACCTATAGTTGAACAACCCCCATCTAAATGCATTGTCCATAACTTTGTATCTTTTGTCAGTCTCCTTTCAGAACAATCAATATCTTGGTCTTCAATTTCTATTTCTGACACGTTACGCAATTGCTTTGATATAATTGGGTTGGGGGGGTTGGAATTTTCACCACTATGAACTAGGATCTGGGCTCAGGTTCTATCTTGATTCTGCCTTCCTTCATAGGAATGGTTGTGAACAACCAGTCTAACTGCATTGCACCACCAAGATCTCCACAGAAGCTCCGACTCAATAGCATCCTATAGCTGCCTGGAATATCTACCACTAGAATATTCATCTTTATCTTTTTCTCTGGGCAAGCTACCAACCTCACTTGAGCGTCTTCCAATTTTCCAACCAACGACACTGACTTAGATTCAAGTGAATAACACTCATCTTGAGTTTCTGTGCATGAGAGTCCCAATGCATTCATCACTTGTAGAGGCATGATATTGTCCGAGGCTCCTGAATCAATGATACAATTGCTCAATTTAAACCCTCCTATATACAAAGATATATAGAAAGGTTTAGGCTTTCCTTTTGCTGGAACAGATGACTCGAGCAATGTAGGCTGCATTGAAGCTTCTTTCTTTACATGTCGTATTATTCTGTCCAACTGCTCAAGATGATCACGAAGATACTCCAGCTGTGAAATCTGCACCTTAGTCTTCATCATGGAGTTTACAATGTCAAAATTTGCTAAGGATGGGTCCTGAGCAACTGCTTCCTTAGCTTGTTCTTTAGCTCTTGGCCTTTCTTCTTCTTCCTTCTGCGCTTTCAAGTGGAGAGCACTTGTAAACACAGGCATTGAAGGTCTTCTATGATTTACTTCAAGAGATTAGTGGCAAAGGTCTTCTTGTTCTTCAATAATGGGTTCAAAATATCCTGCTGTGGGGTCGCCATCAAAGTTGTCCGTCTGTGGTGAGACAACATTCGAACTTGATGTAGGGACAAAGCTGGAACTGGGTGCAGTGTCAGCATATCCCATGATCTGATTCATTCTGATATTTTCAGGGCATGTAGAACCGGTATGTGCATCGGTGTCATGAAAAGAACAAAATACCGCATTTTGTGTAGCTTCAATCATTGGTCTCGGTGGAGGTGCTGGCAATCGTGGCTGAAAATCATTTCGCTTTGGCTGGTACTGTTGCTGAGATAGAGCTTTGATAGACTTTGTTTTCATCAAACCAAAAGTAATCATATTATCCTCCAACTCGATGGCATGTTCTTGCGCATCTATTAATTATGTATGTCTCTCCGTCTTGAGGAAGAAGGCTATCTCTGATGGAAGAGCGTTTATGAAGCAGCTCATCAAAATCTCTGGTGATGGATTAAGTGTAGACGAAAGTCGTGTAACAAGACGATTAAATCTCGCTACAAATTCCCTCATGTGCTCGTTGTGTTCCATCTTTGAATTTGCAAGTTGGCAAACAACCAATGACTGTCTTCAGGGGGCTTGAATCTCGCCAACAATTTCTCGCTCATAGTTGCCCAGCTTGTGATAATGCCTGGATCCAGGTGATTGAACCAATCAACAACATTCCCAACAAGAGTCTCCACAAAGAG
>CM021100.1:10625400-10704885 GCA_007115665.2 Sequoiadendron giganteum
GCATTTTACTATGTGAGCTTTCATTTTCACCATGGGCGCATTTCCTTGGTTCCACTTTCGTTTTCATGACTTAGAAACTTTTCACCTCTCTCCTTCCTCTTTGGGCGCATTTTGAGGTATGAGCTTCTGTTTTATGCCTTAGGCGTTTTGAAGGCATCTCTTCTTGAGGGCGCATTTTGATGGGTCTACTTTTGTTTTTTTTGCCTTAGACAATTTTCAAGCCTCTGCCTGCCCCTGCTCTTGCATTCTATTTTTAGCAAGTTGTGCTATTTTTAGCAAATCCCTTGATTTCAACCTCTAAGGCTCCGTTTTGCCTGAAAATTTCATCAGATGATATTCTCTGCCTTGTGAACCTGTTTTGTCAGTCCTCTGCCCTGACCTGCTATTTATAGCCACCTGCTATTTATAGTAAGTTTGACTTTCTGACTTTAGTAGCTCCGTTTTGCCTGAAAGTTGCAACGCTTGATCTTGATAGCTTGAGTGTTACTCGGATGCCAACCTCGGGTGCAGACCTGCTATTTATAGCCGTGCCCTGACTTACTAAAAATAGTAAGTTCTCCGACTTTGCTCAAATTTTGCCAGCAGGTGCCTTGAAGTGTGCTGACATGGGTGGGGTACTTTGTCTCGGCTATTTTTGGATTTTACCCCCTATAAAAGTGGAAACCCTAATTTGATTTGTATGTATCCCAAACGGTCTCCGTTTGACTTCTTTCCTTCTGCATGTCGTTCTGCTTGCTGGACTGGAGTGTTGGGCGGCTGCCGGAGTGTACCTGCTAAAAATAGAAACTGTCTGAAAAGTGACTCATCCACTGCCGGATGGTTTTGCATGTCATATTGCCTGCGGGATCTCAAAAAAACCCAGAAAAACCCAGAAAACTGGTCTGCATGCATGCACTGGCTAAAAATAGTAAGTCCTCAAAACTCGATCTTCTCTGCTTGCAAGCCACACCGTTGCGAAGCTCTCGAAAAACCCATGAAGAAAAACCCGACATGCGTTGAAAAACACTGCATGCGAACCCTAAAAAAAGCCTCTGAAGGCTGAACTCTGAAAGTGGTTGTCTCGGTTTGCATGTTACATCACTGCGAAGGTTTTGGAAAACCCAGAAGGATTCTCCAGACATGCATCTGAAAAGCCCATGTGGAAACCCTGATTTGACTCTTACAGCCTGAACTGCCAAAAATAGTAAGTCGTCTGATCTGGCTCAAAATTTACGTGTAGACAGCTTGAAGTTACCCGGATGCAGTGGAACTGACAGAATTCCAAAATCTCAATAAAATAGTCCCAAGTTGAATACTTACTAAAAATAGTAAGTTGCCGGAATACAGTGAAAATTTAGGGGGACTCTGCTGGAAGTCTTCTGACTGCTGCACTAAGCTTAGATTTCAATTTTATAACTCAGTTTGACCTTAAATAAGCCTGAAGGATGAAAACCCTAATTACACCGACTTAACCAATATTTCAACCTGGGTCAAACAACGGGACATCCCCGGAAGGACCAGAGACCAGAGAGAGAGCGAACCAAAGCCAAAAGACCAGAATGGAGCAAAATTTAGGGGGTCCCCATCTTGATGGGGTGATGTGTGAAAAAGGTCACAACATGTAGTGCTCTCTCCTTTGACTTACAAATCTGTCAAAGGTCATGCGCTCCCTAACCTATGGTGTCAACAACTCCCATTCATCATTCTCTGCCATGAGATTGTTTGCAAACATTGCCTCTCCCTCTTCTTCAACATTTCCCTCTAACGGTTCATTTCTCAAAAAGGTAGGGTGTGTAGGTCTATCAATGGTATGGGTGGGTGCTCTTTGTGCCCTGGGGGTCCCAACCACACTCCTATTGTCATCTGGTTCATGATTTTTTCTTCCATGAGGGTTCATCTGATGTATCATTGTTGTAAGTGCCCGCAAAGCATCTACAACCTGCTACTGTCCTGTTGCCATGTGTCTAAAATTCTCTCATGCTTCTCTTTCTTCATTGTTTCCCCCAATTCTAGCTTCATTCCCAAGTTCATTTCTGGGTGGGCTACCACCACCTCTCTCACCCATTGTGCTGGCTAAACCAATCTCAATACCACGCTGTCTTGCTGCTATTGCAGCTGAAAAGGTGTTATGTTCAGAATAAGGTTTTGGCCATAGTTTTTGCTTTCTATCTTCCCTTGCAATATATCTTTTGTATCTGTCACTTTGTTGCATCAACAAAGCTGGATTCAAACCCTAAGGCTGGCAGGAAACTGCTATGATACCACTATAAGAACCCTTGGTTCTCCCAAGCTGTAAACTCTAACTACGAATACTGTCTGTTGGAATTTGTTTTGTGGTTTTTTTGTGTTTTGATGAATATTTTATTTTTTTGTATTTTTTTCCAAGATAATGCTAGGCATAAAGGAAATACTAGACAATAACAAAATACTGAAAGAAACACTGCTGCAAGCTATCTCTATTATTTATTGAATATTTTCTCAAAGCTTTTACATACATAAGCATACCCAGAAAGAAAACAACTTACAATATCAAAATCTGGAGTTGCTGGCAGCCATAGATAAATCTGATTATGTGATCGATTTGCTGCATAAGGTGAAGTCTCCTCATCAAAAACCTCGCCAAAGGTCTTCTCTAATACTATAATGCCCCTTACCCAACCTTGTCCTAGAACTCACTTGTTTGCCCTAGAATTCATTTGTTGATTAGGATTAGGTTTCTTTCTTCCAAATGAGTATTCTCCTAATTCCATAACTCTAGATTGGAATCCTATATTCATCCATATTGACAACATATCTGTTAGCATTAATATCTAGATATCAAAAATAAGACATAATCATAATGCAATTATGCAAGCATAATCATACTTGCAGATTGAAAACATAAGAAGAGTCACTCTGCCCATCAGGGGAAGAGAATCCCTAAGGGGCCTGCGGTCTACCACCTTCCAATGCCCAACCCTAATCTCAAGCCTGTGGAGCAGAAAGCCTAGGTGGAACCCTCACCCCTCCATGACCCAACCCTTGCAATGGAATTGTGGGGTAGACTGCCCAACCCTTGCTATGGGCCTATGGGGCAAACTAACCAACCCTTGCTTTGGGCTTGTGGGGTGAAACCTAGGTGAGATTTTTAGACAAACCACTTAAGTCATGACTCAGATCTCCTAGCGGGATTACAATCAAAATTCAGACAATTGATATGAAGTATGCAATCATTAGTATTTCATTTGTATTTACACATATTCTGCAATAAGAGTATTTAATATGATCAAACAGTTCCTTGAGTCCTAATATGAAGGTATATTAGAATACAGAACTAACTTAAGCAATATTCATGTCTACATGTTCATTTGTTCTTTTGCAATTCAATACATCCTACAAGTCCAATATTTGCAAAAATCAAATATAAATGCAGGTAAATCATCATTAGAACCATATCCATAGAAGATAAACCATTTGGCCTATGATCAATCAAGGACTACATAGTCTGCTTAAATACACTGTTGATTTTCGAGTGAAATCTGTTTCCAGATTCGATATCAAGAAGGCATGGTTCTAACACATCAGAAGTGACTATGTGCATTCCAATGAATAGAGCTTATTGGTTACATTTGATAGTACATAGATCGGCTAGGCAACAAGGTTCATGCATCATGGTTATGTCAGATTGAAGATAACTAAACATTAAAACTAAGTGAGTAGTCTCACCTGATCGGTTATGTCTTCCCATGACTCTTTATTCCTTAATCGTCTTCCTTCAACCTTATACTGGATTGATTATAGGATGAGGACAATTCATAAATATACATAATCTACTTATGTTTATATTAAAGAGTCATTATTACTTGTAAGGCTTAATAATTGATGCAAGCATCATTATTGTGTATTCACAAGTAATTCCCACATCTACCTATACCTACATATATTCATATATACATCTATTATTTTTTCCTTCATTTATTAATATTGAATATATCCATATGTAATTATCATTTCTTTACATTAATTGGTACTCATACTTATATGCCTTTATATAATTTGTTTTTACTTATATTTATTAGAATTCATACCTACACCTATATATATATAATTATTCTTTCCTTATTCATATATATTCTTTATTCATTGCATATTATTCATTATAAAATTTATCTATATCTATGCATATATACTTGTATGCCTATTAAATTATATATATATATATATATATATACTAAATGGCTCTATATTACCATGCATAACAATCATTGTTGTTGTTGTTCTGAATTCCAGATCATATTTCTCAATGTTTTTCCCTCTTCCTTATTTTACTTCCTTCTATTTATACCATTCAAGGTAGGTGACTCATGGGGGGAATGCATTGTTTGGTGAAAGAGGTGACTTTTCATAAAATATATCCCTTTGTTAGATTTAATTGCTGCCTTTAAAGGCTTATTATCACAATAATATCTATTTTTTGAAAATAACATATTATTACTAATATTATGATATTTCAGATTATATACTTATTTTATTATTTTATTTTGATGTTTTATTGAACATATTTTAACATTAAAGTATAATAATAAAACCAATTTGATAATATTTTATTATTATTTTATTCTAATGTGTTACAATCTTTGATGTGTAATGATTATAATATTTATTTATTATTATTATTTTTGATATTAAGTTATTTAATACTAGAATGTAATAGCAATAATTTGCCTATATATTATTATTATATTTGTTATTTCATATTTATATATTTTTATATTCATATGGTACACATTTATTTTATATTTAATATTAATATTGCTATTTATTTTATTTATTAATTTATTTGTATTTTAACACTTGGTCTTTATGGTATTGCTATTTCAAGGACATGACAATACCAACACCCAAAATGATGAAGGAAGAGCCCCCAAAGCAAAAGCGTTTAGCTTCTAGGAAAACATGTCAGGCAAGGGAGGGGTACGGCCAGCCAAAAAGAAGTACGACCCTTGAGAAAAGTGTTGAATGATTATTAAATGAAGCCCTTGTGATATTTGCCTCCACTAATGAAAGATAAGCGTGTAAACCCTTAAATGATTCCTCCAATTTTCATGCATCCAAGCAAAGGCTCTCTGACAAAAGTCAAAATATGGCGCAAAGAGGAAAGCGAGTACCAGTGAGTCGCCAACTTTGTTAATGTTCATCTTCGGGATGTCTCTGATGTCAATCTTTGGGATATCTCTAATGTTGAACTCTTCAAACCAATCTATTGCATTCCAAACCCGATTTCTATAATGTCGTAGATGATCCTTTTTGACCTGGAAATATCCTTTGATTGACTCATCATTTAGCTCCACATCCCCTTTAACACATAGGAGTTCAATTCCCATGACTTCGGCATTTTTGAGGCCTAACAAAAGTGCCTCTTTTTCAGCTTCAGTGAATTCCAATTGCTGCAATCCTTTGGGGGGAATGATCATTATCCCTTCTTCTGAACCTATAGTTGAACAACCCCCATCTAAATGCATTGTCCATAACTTTGTATCTTTTGTCAGTCTCCTTTCAGAACAATCAATATCTTGGTCTTCAATTTCTATTTCTGACACGTTACGCAATTGCTTTGATATAATTGGGTTGGGGGGGTTGGAATTTTCACCACTATGAACTAGGATCTGGGCTCAGGTTCTATCTTGATTCTGCCTTCCTTCATAGGAATGGTTGTGAACAACCAGTCTAACTGCATTGCACCACCAAGATCTCCACAGAAGCTCCGACTCAATAGCATCCTATAGCTGCCTGGAATATCTACCACTAGAATATTCATCTTTATCTTTTTCTCTGGGCAAGCTACCAACCTCACTTGAGCGTCTTCCAATTTTCCAACCAACGACACTGACTTAGATTCAAGTGAATAACACTCATCTTGAGTTTCTGTGCATGAGAGTCCCAATGCATTCATCACTTGTAGAGGCATGATATTGTCCGAGGCTCCTGAATCAATGATACAATTGCTCAATTTAAACCCTCCTATATACAAAGATATATAGAAAGGTTTAGGCTTTCCTTTTGCTGGAACAGATGACTCGAGCAATGTAGGCTGCATTGAAGCTTCTTTCTTTACATGTCGTATTATTCTGTCCAACTGCTCAAGATGATCACGAAGATACTCCAGCTGTGAAATCTGCACCTTAGTCTTCATCATGGAGTTTACAATGTCAAAATTTGCTAAGGATGGGTCCTGAGCAACTGCTTCCTTAGCTTGTTCTTTAGCTCTTGGCCTTTCTTCTTCTTCCTTCTGCGCTTTCAAGTGGAGAGCACTTGTAAACACAGGCATTGAAGGTCTTCTATGATTTACTTCAAGAGATTAGTGGCAAAGGTCTTCTTGTTCTTCAATAATGGGTTCAAAATATCCTGCTGTGGGGTCGCCATCAAAGTTGTCCGTCTGTGGTGAGACAACATTCGAACTTGATGTAGGGACAAAGCTGGAACTGGGTGCAGTGTCAGCATATCCCATGATCTGATTCATTCTGATATTTTCAGGGCATGTAGAACCGGTATGTGCATCGGTGTCATGAAAAGAACAAAATACCGCATTTTGTGTAGCTTCAATCATTGGTCTCGGTGGAGGTGCTGGCAATCGTGGCTGAAAATCATTTCGCTTTGGCTGGTACTGTTGCTGAGATAGAGCTTTGATAGACTTTGTTTTCATCAAACCAAAAGTAATCATATTATCCTCCAACTCGATGGCATGTTCTTGCGCATCTATTAATTATGTATGTCTCTCCGTCTTGAGGAAGAAGGCTATCTCTGATGGAAGAGCGTTTATGAAGCAGCTCATCAAAATCTCTGGTGATGGATTAAGTGTAGACGAAAGTCGTGTAACAAGACGATTAAATCTCGCTACAAATTCCCTCATGTGCTCGTTGTGTTCCATCTTTGAATTTGCAAGTTGGCAAACAACCAATGACTGTCTTCAGGGGGCTTGAATCTCGCCAACAATTTCTCGCTCATAGTTGCCCAGCTTGTGATAATGCCTGGATCCAGGTGATTGAACCAATCAACAACATTCCCAACAAGAGTCTCCACAAAGAGACGTACTGCAATGTCCTCATGAGCCACATGCAAAATGCTGCAAGCCATTGAGAAGGCTGAAATATGATTATCAAGATGTTGAGTTCCATAGTCGTGAAACCGCAGAAAGTGCTTCCTTGACCCCTTAGGTAATTCATGATATTCCTGCAAAGCCAAAGGTCCAATGATGTTACCCCAAGGTAATGGGGGTGATCGTCTTAGATTCCTACCAGTATTATTGTTATCACCCATTGCTCCTGGTTGGATCACGCAATAGGGTGCCAGATGGTCATTCTCATGTCATAAAGCGTAAGCTTTCTTGAAGTTCTATGCCTCGTGCCCCACAGTGGGTGCCAGAAAATTGTTGGCATTTCAAATCGCACCTCTGGAATACGTTCTGGAAACAGACAGCTATGTGTTGTAAACTGCTCTTCGAATTAGGAGGGGAAGCTCCCTCTTTTGCTGAGTTGCATAAAGAAAGTAAAATAAACTTAATTATGCCTATCTTTTCGGTTCAGCTACGAGAACACAAGGCTATAGAACACTAGATGTTGTGGCTGAGGTTTTCCCTTTAATGAAACTAGATAGCTACAACTTAACCTACACTTAAAACGTTTCTACCCTCTCAAGTAAACGCAAAGCAAGAGAGTTTAGAAATGGACGAGTTTGATTTCTGACAAAGATACTTGAATAAACTATTATTCAACGTACATTTTTAGCAAGCCGAAAAAGAGATCATAAAAGTATTACAAAAATATGAGACTTTTATTTCAGGAGCAGCAAAGCAAGCTACAAGATTTTATTTACCCACTTCTAACACGAAACAAATAGACGAAAATTTGAGATATTTATATCGAGGCAGACAAAGCACGCTCAGGATTTTATTCACTCAAGCTTCTGGAACAAAGGATTACAATTTCGGGACAACAAGTTGTAGCAACACGCTTGCAACATGCGATCAACCTGATTATAATCAACACAACACATGCACTAAACAAGTATTTGCAGCTAAAGAGGCATGCAAACTTGCTCTTTACACAAAGTGAACTGACACTAGACAATAACAAACATGAAGGCATAAGCTCAGTGATTCTGTTATCACAAGCACGGTTAAACTAAAATGAGCAAACACTGCTCTTATTTATAACTAAGCAGAGGAGTAGGGAACCCTAGAATCTCCTTGCTTTTACAACTAAGATTTGCCAACATGCAAGCTTTATTTCTAAACCTAAAACAAGATAAAACATCTAAAACCTAAGAAAGCATGTAAAAACAAGAAAAACGCCAACTCATTACAACTCGATTTCCTCCTTCAAAGAATGGAGATGAGAATAGAAAGAAAGCGTGAGATAAGAATGGAAAGAAAGCTTGGAGAAAGCTTCTAGAAGATTGTTGCTTTAAATCTCTCACACATCTGCCAAAAAGTGGGAAACTGCCTCTTTATCAGAAGCGTTGATAACTTGATACTATCTATAGCCATATTCCTCTTTTTTAGGATCTTCTCCTCTTTTGTGATCAAACTTAGAGAATCTTTGAAATCTTCAACTTCTTTGTGAGTTTTATTCTTGAAAGATGACTTACTGATTGATAACTTGTCGGCTCTACAACTTTTGTGCACTCTGACACTTCTCTTGATTCTCCCGTGGAAGAGTTTTGCACAACTTTTGTGACACTTGTCCGTTCGCTCATACCACTCCCTCTGCACGTTCTTCAACTGAGATGATGACGTTTTATGTCCATGATGGTATTGAAAAGCACTTCCCAACATCATTCGTTAAGATAATTATGATACAACACTTTTTTGGCTCTGAATTCGATGGGAGTGTACTCTATGCTGAAAAACATAAAGATTGACTGTAAACTTGACTATGCTCTGACAAGCTCAACACAAACCCTAAAAATAACTTGCTGATTTTCTTCATCAAACGGATGAATTTTTGGAAAATTTTCCGAGATATGGGTTTTGTTTAGAATTTTGTTACAAGCAAGCCTAGATCGTCCGTTTTTGAAAATTTGGAGTGAAGACTGAAAAAGCAGCAAACCATAATTCTCCCCAAAAAAAGCAGAAAAAGTTGGCATCTGGGTATTGTTCATGAGCACATTCAGGATGAACCCATTTGGTTAGATTTTGAAAACCTCGAAGTTTCATTGAAAAAGCAGCCACTTGAAGTTTCACTGAAAAAGCTGTGATATGGGTTTTGTCTAGAAGAATATTTGAGATAGACCCAGAAGATTGGAAGTTGGAAACTTTGAAGTTTTCTCTGACATGCAAGATAAAAAGCAGCTGCTGCAATCTTGAGAAAATCCTTCAAAAATTATCCAGAAGATAGAACCAGAATAAACCAGCTCGCTGAAAATTGAAAACAATGGCCTCCTTCAAAGATTTGATGTTTTGGATGAAGAAATATGAAAAAGCGAGCCTTCTTGAGTGCTGATCTGAAAATTTATTGAAAAACCAGCAAGTCAAACTCTTGAATCTTGAAAATAAGGGTTTGAAGTTGCTGCTCTATTTCTCCCTGAAGACCACCTGCAAGAAAATAATGAAAAATAAAACACAAAAGTGCTTTAAATATGCTTTGCCTTGAGAAAACAACTTTCTTTTGCCCTAAATCTTCAAAACCCTAACTCAAGTTTGTGCAATGAGCTTAGACTTTTGTTTCATCTTCAATTTTTGAAAATTCCAAAAATTTCACTAAGGCATTGGAAGTTGGGCGCCCTTCTTGGTTGGAGGCGGCTATTTCACTCAGACTTAACCATTTTTTCATCATTTTCAACTTCTCCTCAATTTTCAACCCTAGTTTGATTCTGATTTCCGACCTCCAGATTGATCTGGCGAACGAGCTGAACATTCCATTACGGAGCCTGATCGAATCTGACAATACGGTTCTGGAGACGTCATCTGCTAAAAACTTCATTTGACCCTTCGAATGTCAAGTGTCTATCCTTGATAAGGGCGCCCATTTTCTCCAGAGTTAGTCAATTTCATGATCTTCAATTTTATGCTTGTCTTCTGACCTTCAGATGAATTGATGATTCTGGGTGCTATGTTGATCAGATTGACTGGCTAACGGATCCACTGGATAGCTGAGAAGATTCTAAAAGGGGTCTTTTGGATACTTCATCACTGAAAACTGACATCTAGAGGATCTAAACCCTAGGCGCCCTTATCCTTCAGGGGCGCCCATCTCTTCCAGAGATAGTTTTTATTTTGAGTTTTTCACTGGTGCTTTCGACTTTTGTTGTTTCATTCACTTTTTCTCCTCTATTCAGCCTACGACATCTGATGACTGCCTGCTCTGACGAACTTGCTAATGATTGCGTTGGACAGCTTGTTCGTACATGAAGAAGTCACGCTGGAGGCTTTACCGACAAATTCACCTATTTAAGCCCTCAAAATCTTGGGCGCCTATCTTCTCCAAGGGCGCCCATGTTCACGAGTGTTAAAATATTTTCATCATTTTTACCTTCAGATTTCTAAACACCTTTCATCATGGCCCCTGTTTGATCTGAGTTTGCCGAAAACTGAATGATCAGATGGTTGCGTCGTCGGGCTCTCTACGGAGGTGAGCTAGATCTAACCAACATTGCCTGGGAGCTCAGACCCTGATTCCATCATCTGGTACCTTGAAAAACTGGGTGCCTATTCTCTTCAGGGGCGCCCATGGCTAGCAGACAGCCATTTTTATGTAATTTTCAAAGTTTGCCTCGTTTGACGTGCCTTCCTTGTCTTTGATTGCCAAAATGGAAAATTTTTCTAAGGCATGAAGGTTTGGGCACCCTTCTTGACTGGAGGCACTTGGATTCACCAAAGTTAGCCAAATTTTTGCATTTTTGAACTTTTTCAGCTTCTACTCTCCTTTCTCTGTTTCTCCTCGTTTTTTGTGCACGTTCATCGTTGACAGCTTATGTTGATGCTTGAACATCTGATTCCGACACCTTGCAACCGACTAACCTCCATTGATAACCTTGATTCTCTAGAAAAAGCTTCTGAAAAAGTATAATAGACCCACTAGGGCAAAATTGATCTTTTCGTGATTCTGACTACACTAGCCTAATGGAGAAGTATTTTAAGCCAATCAAAATCAGTCTTAACCCTAGAAGCCAAACTTTCTATTTTTAGAGATTTTCTATTTTTAAAAAATTTTACAAGTATCCGTTTCATGAGAAACCTAGAAAAAGTTTCTATTTTTGGAAAACTGCTAAAAATAGAAATTTTCCTAAAATTTAGGGATGAAAAACTGAAATCTGGGTATTGTTGATTTGGTCACTTTGAACCGACCCAGATTGTTAGATTTTGAAAATTTCAAGGTTTTGACCCCCATGCAAGACATGCAAATCCCAATTTTGACCTTTTTGACAGATTTAACAATATCTTGACTCATTTCTTCAAAATGTCTAAGTGTAGCAAAAATTTTAATTTTGGGGTACAATAGTACTAATGCAAAAATGATGGTACAGCGTTATAATCATTAAAGGAATTCATGTCTTCACAAGTTTTATCAACCACAATCTCTAAACCTCCCATAAGGAGACTCGTGCAACCTTTACCTATACCAACATTTGTCTCTCCCTCATTACAAGCCATTGTGCCATTTTTATGGAATAAAATTGAACTAGTCCCCTCTTCCTTTGTTGAGGAAGAAAAATCAGATTTTACTACCTCCCGAAAATAAATGTACTCGGCTGTAATGGAAGAAGCACCTGAAAATTCAATTTCATCCTTAGCATCAAAAACATTAGAGGCAATTTCCTCTTTTACACTCTTTGTTTCTGTGGCTATTTTCTCCTCCTCTAGCCTCTTTACTTTTTTACCTGTGCATAGATGATTAGACTCCCAAGGCCTTTTGAAAGCAAAACAAAGATTTTGTATCCTTAACTCATTCTTGCTATCCTTCTAAATTTTTTTTCTAGAAGACCCCTTTTCATTTGTTTTGGGTTCTAATATTTTATTTTCAGTCTCTTCCTTATGTTTGGATTTTACAACTGTCATACAATACCCCTTGATGGCAGGGTCCTTCATAAGTTCAGAGAGTCCTTCTATCAACTCAAAAATACACTTACTACAAGTATTCAGCATTCCACTGTCTATTATGCCACACACAAAAATCCACAAGATGGCAGATTCTTAAGCTCTAATACCACTATAATAACCCCCCCTGATTGCACCAAAAAATTTTGCACCTTCCTATCTAATTTTCCAATGATTTATGGTTTAGGCATTATGCCAAACACTTTGCATCCTCACTAATTGTTCTCCATTTTATGCACTCTTTACCATGAACATTCAACCATGGTACGCAAGTATGTGACAATGACATGGTTTGATTTGCAGACTTATATATTTCAGTATAAGAGTTTTAGGACTCATTGAATATTGAACAATATATTGAGAATAAACCATGTAAAAGAAGATATAAAAATGGATAGCTACTGCTGTTTATACCATAAGAACTTGATGCAAACATCTGCTGGAAAAATACAGAAGGAAGTTTACATTTCTGACCTTTAAATTTGATATGATAATCTTGCATAGGTCTGACTAACCATGAGAAGCATTCATTAATGCACGCCAGGGCATTATACAGATTTTCAGGTTTATAGCAGCAACAGAAACCAAGGGAAATATGCTCAGTTTTAATACACAGCCTATGTATGTGAACGGCAGCAACTGAAACTTCAACATTCATTGATAGGACATTCAAGAAGCCCTCACATCCAAGTATGCAATAGAATCGACCTCCAACCAGGGACAGATATATAAGGGATGTCTTCTACACAAGGCTTAGCTCTGCAATTTCATATTGTATTTCCCAGAAATATATAGCAGCAGTCCAAATCATTATAAATATAATATATTCATTAATTCATAAATCACAGTCCCAAATTCCACTTCCAGCTTAACAAGTATTAAGTCAGAGTCTCAAATGTATAAAGAGGAACACAAATTGCTGCCTTTGAATGGAATTTGGCAAGATCTACAATGGTTATCACTCCTCACGACACTGTAGCTGCACTATTCACGTCACTGTAGCTTCGTTACTGTTTACATCACTGTAGCAGGCTATCAACATTTATAAAATGTTCAAATCTAATCGATATCTCCAACCCTATATCAAATAATGTCCAGCTATGGCATCACCAGAATTTCTAGTCAAAGTCCTAAATGATTAAAACCTTGAAATTTGTCCTTACAAAGGACTTCACAAATTACAAATAAACTTATCTGTCAAACCCTCCATGAGATCTCCAATTCGAGGCCTCCAGCGTTGAACAATGAACTACAATGGTGAATCTTGAATGAATCCACACCCAAGATGAACTAGGTTTTTGTCCAATCCACCAAGAAACTCCAAGGGTTTTCGTCCTCAGATTTCCTGAATTTTGAAAGCCAAAGCTCTCACACTTCCCAAAGAGAAATAATAAAAACCAAGTATATCCAAATTAGCTCCAAATGAGCCCTTTTATAAATCTCCAAGGAAGCTTCCAAAAACCCAATTAAAATTCCCTCTTTTTAACTTTGATATTTACTTACAAATGGGGATTTATAATAAAGTGACCCTTTTATATTTATTCATTAATATAAAGTCACTTTAATAATTTTCTATCTCCATAAGTTGGCACCCAACACTTTATTAAATTATTTAAAACCATATATCTCCCTAAGCACCAAAATAAAGTCACTTTATATAATTTAAATAATGTTAGTTAAATATACAATTTAACTAATATTTTAATGTTATTTAAATAATATCTCAAAACACCATATGAGGTCAACATACCATTAACCATGAAATCACAGTCTGCCCCAAAATAGAAACACTGACGGAATTGATTGAATCAGTAAAGTGACAACTAATGTCGATACGAGCTCATGCTACAAATAGCACTTACTATAAATAGAACAAACCTAGAAAAACACAGAAAGATTAGTGCCATGCAAGCACTTACTATAAATAGCAACTATCAATTGGACCTGCTGAAACTACAAACTGAGCTCGCCAAGAATATAGGAACACTCCCTATACAACTAGCCTCATGGAAACGTCTAAATGTGCCAACTCACAAGCTAGTGACCCAATTGACACTCACTATAAATAGTAAGTATGGACAAATGGTCCGAAAACCCTCTGGAAAGTGTCAAACATCTCCAAGAAATTGTCTGAGCACACTGGCAACATCAGATAATCCTTCTGAACAAGTTGACACAAACCCAAAATGTCAGCAACAACTGCACTGCTAGAGACCCTAAAAATTGGGGACATTACAACAATTGCTTCTACTAATGTGCATCAATTATATCGTTTAAAAAAATCTATTCTATTCACCCTTCATGATATTGGTGTGCCCATGAAACTGTGAATCACTTTATATCCTTGCTACTACCATCCAAATTCCTGATAAAATGTCTTTTTCTCTCCATAGCACACCAAGGTGCACTTTCTGTGGCACTTGCAAGTTGCTGACTATACTGAAATGATCAACTACTTGAGCATTAGTGAAGTGAACGATGATAATATAGGAACTGCACTGCTTACCCAATTTGATCAAGGATGGTACCATAAGATATTTACAATTGACCAATGGTATGAATTCTATTTATGATAATGCTAATGAAATGTGATACTTGGTATAGATACATCTTGTGATCTTATTATAATGTTGTATTTGGCGGACATGACATTCTACATGCGGCCAAGCACATTCTCCCTCCTATAAGGACAAAATGTTATCAATGCTCTTGAATAAATGTCTCCCTCTCATGTAGCATCTCTCTCAAGCAATCCCCTTAGTTTGACAAGAAATATCTTCAGCTATTTATTAATTAATTACTTTATTTAAACTTACAATGTTCTTTTTAGGATCCAAAATGGTTTGTTCTTCATTTGCGAGTGGTAACTTCTTTGTGATGTTATGTTTTGTGCAATTTGCCTCTTAATATGGAAGACCTGGTCTATAAAAATCATTGTGGGGAAATGAGCAATTGTATTATTGATCAAAGAAGAATATAAAAAATGATGAGACCCGTTATTGGTTTAACCAACTATTCAACCACCTATCTATTAACAATAATAATATTAGCTACTATTATTATTAATTGAATATTATGATTATTATTCTAACAATATCCCCCTTTTTATATCACTTTCTCTAGAGCACAAGTCAAGAAGTGTTGAAATATTTTGAAGTTTGAACTTCACTGCTGCAAGCGATTTGGTGAAAAATCAGTATGCTGCTCCTAAGTTTAACAACATTATACTTGAATATTTTGGTGTTGATCATGTTCTCAAATGTAGTGGCACTAAACCACAATGTTTTTTTGTGCACAAATGAAAGACTAGATTGTGAACAAGCTTAAATGCACCCTAATTGTTACACAAGGTTGTTGCTTAGACACACCTATTCATATCAAAATGTAACCATATTTCTTCGCAAACAACTCCATTTGCAGCATGATATTTTTCTTATTTGGAAGAGTGAGCACTAGTTTTTTGCTTCTTACTACCCCATGATATTGGACCAAATCCCCAAAAGAAGACAAATTTTAAAGTGAATTTTCTGTTATCCATAGATCTTGCATAGTCACCATCCATGTATCTTGTCAAGAAAAATTTAACATTGTGCTTGCATTCTAGGGCATGTTCCACTATACCACTACCTCAACACTGGCTTTGCTACTTTCTAGTGACACACCTTTGGTTCCAACATGAACCTTAAAAGAAATATCATAGCATAACTCATATATGGCTTGGTTTATGTCATGAAAGTGAGACTCCCAATCAACTTGCAATAAAGAGTTCTATTCACTTGAGGGAATAGATCATTCCTTGGTTGTTGAAAACCTATCTCCATTTATCATTCTACTTGTATTCTAGACCATGTTCGATTATACCACAGATTGCCTTAACACTCGCTTTACTACTTTCTAGTGACACACCTTTGGTTGCTACATGAACCTTGAAAGATAGCTAACAACATAGCTGATATATGGCCTAGTGTATGTTAGGAAAATGGGACTCCCAATTAACTTGCAATAAAGAGTTGCAATCACCTAAGGGAAGAGATCATTTCTTGCATTCACCTAAGGGAAGAGATCATTCCTTGATAGCTGCAAACCTAACTCCATTTATCATTCTACTTGTATTCCAGGCCATGATTCACTATATCATGGATGTACCTCAACACTTGCTTTGTTTCTTTCTAGTGATACACCTTTGGTTACTACATGAACTTTGAAAGATAGCTCATAGCATAGCTGATATATGGCCCAGTGTATGTCAAGGAAATGAGACTCCTATGAACTTGCGATAAAAAGTTGCATTCAACTAATGGAAATGACCATTCCTTGATAGTTAAAAACATGTATCAAAAGTGTTGACATAAGCTTGAAGACCATGAGAAATTTCTGTCTTGGAATTCTTCATTTGAGTTAAAAAGATATGATTTTTTGTTTGCCATACTTCAAGTCCAAGACAGTAATGCAAAATCTTAAGATTTCTCATGTCAAATGACTATTTAAGATCATTCTTTGTTTCTTCAATCATCCTCTTAGAACTTCCAATGATGACCAAATCATCAACATAAACAATAAAAAATCATAATCTCCACTCTTGTTCTTTGAGGTACAGATTGGAATCATACAGATAACCAATGACTTAACAAATCCTTATGATCTTTATATGCCTATCAGCCTCTTTCAAACCTTCACAAGCCTACACACGTTTTCTCGACTTACGTGGTATAACCTTCTAGTTGAGTCATATAGACTTCCTCCTTGAGATCTCCATTCAAGAAACCAATCTTCACATCCATCTAATGAACTTGCCAACCAAGTTATCATAGCTAAAACCATTTTGATGGTCTTGATCTATGCAATGTAGGCAAATGTTTCTTCCTAGTCAATGCCTTCCTTCTAAGCATAGCCTTTAGCCACAAGTTAATCCTTATACTTGGCAATGCTTCCATCTCCTTTGTATTTCATCTTGAATACCCATTTGCATTCAATTTATTACTTCCCTATTCAAAGATCAACAAGTCCCTATGTGTTGTTTTTCATCAATGCCTCGTATTTAGTATCCATGGTATCTTTCTATGACTACAAGTCAAGGCTTGCTTCAATGTTTCCAATTCTGAATTTTGTATCAGTATGCACATTAGATTCAAATTCACATCCTTGCAAGACTTATTGTAGGTCCTTGTCCTTGAAGTATACTATTGTACCCCAAATTAAAAAATTTGCTACACTTAGGCATTTTGAAGAAATGAGTCAAAGTCTTGTTAAAATCTATCAAAAAGGTCAAAATTGGGGTTTGCATGTCTTGCATGAGGGTCAAGAACTTGAAATTTTCAAAATCTGACAATTTGGGTCGGCTCAAAGCAACCAAATCAACAAAACCCGGATTTCAGTTTTTCAGCCCTAAATTTTAGGAAAAATTCTATTTTTAGCAGTTTTCTAAAAATAGAAACTTTTCCAAGTTTTTCTAGGTCTCTTTTGAAACGGATACTGATTAAATTTTCTAAAGATAGAAATTTTGGCTTCTAGGGTTGAGACTGATTTTGATTGGCTCAAAATACTTCCTCATCAAGCTGGTGCAGTCAAAATCACAAAAAGATCATTTTTTCCCTAGTGGGTCTATTCTGCTTTTTCAGAAGCATTTTCAGGAGCACCAAGGTCATCAATGGAGGTCAGTTAGTTGCAGGTGCCAGAATCAAACATTCAAGCATTGAACAGAAGCTGCTAATGGTGAACGTGCATGAAGAACGAAGAATGGAGAAGGGAAGCTTTCAAAGTTGAAAAATGAGAAATTTTGGCCAAGTCTGGAGACTTCAGGGCCCCTATCAAAAATAGGCACCCAAACATCCATGACTTAGAATAATTTCATCTCTGGAAGTCAAGGCCAAGGCAAGCACGTCAAACGAAGGGAGAAATTGAAAAGTTCAGAAAATATTCTAACTCTGCCAGCCATGGGCGCCCCAGAAGGAAATAGGCGCCCAACTTTTCAAGGCATCAGATGATGAAATTCAGGTTTGTGCTCCCAGGCAATGTTGTTCAAATTCTTCTTAGCTCCACAATGAGCCCAGCAGTGCAGTCATCAGATCAACCAATCGGTCGGAATCAAAGATTGAACAAAGGAGTTCTAACCAAAAGACAAAATGCAAACCTTGAAAATCTTGCAAAATTGTCTAAGTCTGGTAATGGTGAGCGCCCCTGAAGGAGATAGGCGCCCAAGTTTTTGAGAGCCTAAATGGATGAATTTGCGAACAACACCTTCAACACAACTTCCTCAGATTTGATCAAGCTTTCCAATGAAACCATCAGCACGATCGTCGGAGTTGGTAGTCGTTAGATATCGAAGGTTGAACAAAGGGGAAAACATGAGTGAAACATCAAAAGTCAAAAGCAAAGGTAAAAATTCAAAGAAAATTCTAACTCTGGAGGAGTTGGGCGCCCTAGCTAGCTAAGGGCGCTCAAGCTTTTGACCTCCCAAACTCATCTTTCAGAAGATATCACTACCAAGAGACCCTCTCCAAAATCTTCTCAGCTATCCAATGAACCTGACAACCAGTCGATCTATTTAGTTTAGCTCCCGAAATCATGAATTCTTCAAAAGATCAGAAAACAAGTAACAACTTGAAAACCATAAAAATGGCTAACATTCGAAAAGATGGGCGCCCTTGAAGGAGATAGGCACCCAACATTTTGAGGGGTCAGATGAAGTTTTTGTCAAAAGTTATCTCCAAAACAATCTTGCTAGATGTGATCAAGCTCCGTGATGAAACATTCAGCCAACTCGTAGGATCAATCTAGAAGCCAAAAATCAAGATCAAATTGGGTTTGAAAATCAAGAGAAAAGTTGAAATTCTAAAAAATGACTAACTCTGAGGAAGATAGGCGCCTACAATCAAGAAGGGCACCCAAGATACCATGCCTTCGTCAAAATTTTCAAAACTTCAAAATTTCAAATGAAGAAGAAACGTCTAAGTTGAATGCACAAGCTCAGATTAGGGTTTGAGAAGTGAAAGCAAAAAGAAAGCAGATTTTCTCATCCTCAAACTTATTTAAGGCATCTTTGTCTTTCATTCTTCACATTTACTTATTTAAGATACCATGCCTTCGTCAAAATTTTCAAAACTTCAAAATTTCAAATGAAGAAGAAACGTCTAAGTTGAATGCACAAGCTCAGATTAGGGTTTGAGAAGTGAAAGCAAAAAGAAAGCAGATTTTCTCATCCTCAAACTTATTTAAGGCATCTTTGTCTTTCATTCTTCACATTTACTTGCAGGTGGCATCCAAGTTAGAGAGGAGCAGCAATTAAAGAATTTTTCCTTTCAAGATTTGAGAGTTCAAGATTGCTGATTTTTCAAAGACCAACACACAAAGGAGCCTGCTTTTTCATGCTTTTTCATACAGAACATCAATTCTTTGAAGAAGGAGGTCATGGTTTTCCATTTTCAGCAATCTAGGTCATACCAGCTTCATGTTCTGAACAACTTTGAAGAAATTTCAGATTTCAAAAAACTTGTTTTTTCCTCGCATGTCCCAGAGAACATCAAAATTTTAAACTTCTAATCTTCTAGGTCTTCTTAAAACCTTCTTCTGAACAAAACCCAGATCACAGCTTTTTCAAGAAAAATTTCAGATTCTAGGTTTTGCTGCTTTTTCAATCAGACTTCAAGATTTCAAACATCTGATCAAATGGGTTCATCCAAAATGTGCTTCTAAACAAAACCCAAGTGCCAACTTTTTCATGCTTTTTCGGAGAAAATTAGGGTTTGTTGCTTTTTCAGTTGATACTCAAAATTTTCAAAAACAGATGATTTGGGTTTGCTTGTAACGAAATTCTGAATAAAACCCATATCTCGGAATTTTTTTGAAAAATTTCATCCGCTTGAAGAAAAAAATCAGCAAGCTAAAAGTAGAAAGTTGTGCAAAACTTGTCTAAATATAGGCAAGATTGCAATCAATCTTCGAGTTTTGCAGTATGGAGTACATTCTCACTGAGTTCAAGACCATATCAGTACTCTATCATGACTTCATCGGAACAGCTGAGACTGACTTGCACCACATCAAGCCAGTGTTCAATCTGCGTGCTTTGGAAGACGCAGGCAATGTCACAATTAGACACCTTGGCCATTTAGGACTTCTTGCAGCAACATCTATTCGCTTTTCAGTACAAAGCTTAGAATTCATAATTGCTTGCATCAAACATTACAATCCTGCAGTAAGGGAGATTCAGTCAGTGGATGGAAGAGTGATTTGCAGCCTAAAGCCAAATATGATTGAAAAATGCTTCTCAATTCCACCTTGATCAAGAAGCGTTACCATCTCTATGGAAGAGTGTGAAAGGGTATGGGAGATGCATAAAGACAAATACAACAAGAAGATTGCACAGAAGTGGATGAAGGAAAAACATAAGACATTGTCGAAGAACATTGGGAGAGGAGAACTTAAGGCTATAATAATCACCTTGCTCAACCGGATTACTGGTCAAGCAGATGCAACGAAATTTCAGCTCTGGATGTTTTATGTGATACCTCATATCATGAAGAAAACAAAGTTCTATGATTGGCCAACATTGATCAGTGATTGCCTTCATCACCAGATAACTAAATACTTTAGTAGGCATGAATTCCACATGATCTCCTACCTAGTCTACCTAGTGGCCTTCCAAGGCAAATTCAGAGGGTTGAACACTAAGGGGTCTCTGAATGTACAACATGTCTACAATTACTACCCTCAGCTAGAGTTCATAGAGTCATCACATCACTACAAGAGGGTAAATGAGGCTTTCCTGATGTACACGATACGAGATCTGGATAACGAGTTGCACGTGCGCATTTCATCAGTTGTCAGGACAACAATAGCAGAATGGGCTGACTAGTTTATTTAGTTTTCTACTTTCACCTACATAAGAGTTTATGGCTTTTCCGGTGCTCCACTCATGTTACCGAGGTATCCATCAAATGAAGTTGTTTGCATGGAGTTCCTAAGGCAAGTATCTAATGTTCACACTCGCTTGTGCAATAAAAAGAAACCAGCCTTTAGCTTTTCATTTGAATTAGGACTCTACAGATGCAGATCATCAGCAGATGCCAAGATAATGGATAATGAGTTGGCTAAACTTGGTCTCAAGCCTTTTAGCGAGAGACAATCATATGATCCCCATGGCGTCTATGCATCCAGGCTTGGTCAGAACTACGCTCATGTACCCACGCTTGAAGATTTTTGGGCCAACTGTAGAGATGAGTTCGAGGTTCGAAGGTGTAGTAACAACAGACTTACTCTTCATCAGATGAAAGATTGTTTGTCTGAGGATATCGAGGGATTATCAAATGATGATGGAGATGTACTTCTCCCAACATACACTCAAAACCAGATTGAGCAACAACCTCTCCAACAGGTTAATTGGGCCAACAAACAATGCACCTCGGTGGAAGAAAGGACAAGTCAAGTCATTGAATACAACAAGACTTTCCTAGTTCTCAAGAAGAAGATATCCATTCCAATAGTAGAGATGCCTAGGATACACTCATCTCTTCCTTCTTCTTCTAGGCCACAATCGAAGATGAAGGGTATAAGTCAACCTCAAGAAGGTGTGAAGGGCAGCAAGTCAACAAAGAACACAAAGAGAAGGTTATGACTTTTCTAATATAATCATACAGGAGCAACCAGCAGTTGAATTAGAAGCTCTTCAAGAAAAGCTTGTGCCTCAAGAAGAAACAAAAGAAGTACCTTTGGCACATGATCCTCTGCCATCTCCAAGGCCTTCACCAATTCATATTGATTTGGAATATGATGAAGTAGAAGAAGAGGTTGTAGCTGAACCTCCCATGGAAAACAATAAAAATACCACATCTTGGCTCGAGGGATCCTTGGGAAGGAAGAGAAGGAGGCCTTCCTATCAGGTAAACTTTGATGATCTTGACAACATCTATTAGGAAGCACCTAAAAAGAAAGCAAGAAAACAAGTCCACTTCGAAAGGAATCCAAAAGGTGAAATAATCATGGAGACTGCTACACCTCCTGAGGATAAAAACGAGGATGAAGTGGAGATGGATGATTTTGTCATGGTCAAATCCAATCTTGGCAAGAGTACTAGGCATGCTAATATGAGTTTATTCAAAGTGGTATCTAAGAATCTTCAAGAAAGAGTGTTGAAAGATGGAGAGGACAAGGCAGCCCTCAAGGCTGAAATCCGTCAACTTCGGCTATATATTTCAAACCTTGTTAGTAGCACTTCACAAACAACTCAGTTGCTACCCTAGGTTCTTGAAACACCAGCTGATCAGTAGCAGTTGAGGCAATTGGTGATTTGTGGGAAGCAAACACAAGAATGGATTGAAGAATTCATCACCCGAGGTATGGAGATTCTAGCACATATATATCAACTGAGATACAATGCCCATGATTTACGCCAAGGGATCTAGGATTTTGAGCAATTGATAGCAGAGGTGAAGCCTATGCATGAAATCATCATTGCAGATTTAGATACAACATATGGCTCAGCAGTTGCAAGAAAAAACAAAAGACAAATTCTTGCATGGAAAGAAGGCCACCTCTTCAAGGTGAAGACATATGAAAGGATATCTGAGGAGTTTGTTGCATACAAACAAAAGGTTATTGATGCTTTCGAGTTCATAAGAGAGTTTTTTGCAACAATTCCTTGTCAGTATTGTCTTGATAAGGGTTCCTACATTGGGCTTGACATAGTCGAAGCGGAGTTTCAGAGTGTTGTTCCTAGCAGCGATGGCAGTGTTGAAAGGATGAGTTAGATTTCCATGATGTCAACAAAGTTCGAGAAAGCAGCCAATGAGGGTAAAGATTTCCTGAGATCAATTGCAGATGGTGAAGAAATCTTGGAAAAGCGGCACTTTGCTATTAATAGTATTGACACTCCTGACAAGGATACAGTTTCTCGCTTTTTGGCGGATGTGATCGAGATCTGAATCAGCTTTCATCTAGAAGCTTTCTTCCTAGCTTTCTTTCTATTCTCATCTTAATTCTTATCCACTCTTTGGAGAAGAGAAAGAAAACAAATGTAATAGTTGGCATTTCCTATTTTCCATGCTTTCTTAGGTTTTCATAGGTGTTAGATGCTTATCTTCTTTTAGATTTAGAAATAAATCTTTCATGTTGGCAAGTACTAGTTGTAAAAGCAAGGAGATTTTAGGGTTCCCTACTCCTCTGCTTAGTTATAAATAAGGGAAGCCTTGCCCATTTTTCTTTAACCATGCTAGTAGTAACAAGACGCTAAGCCTCTTAGTGCCTTCTCATTGTTATTCAGTGTTTGATTGTGATAGTGAAATTGTTGATCTTATTTTGGCCTTCAAGATTGCTATTCAATTTTTGTTCGATCTTGTGCTAATTGTTAATCTGGTTTTGATCGCATGTTGCATGCCTGTTTTGCGACAACTTGTCCCACAGGTGTAAATCTTGATAATTGAGAAAGAGGATCTTATGCCTATCTTGCTTTGATTCAATGTCTCAATTTTCAATGTTTGTTTATGTGTTAAAATAATTCCTTGTTCACTTCTAGGATTTAAACTCTGCATTTATTTAAATCTTTAGAAGTGTCTTTAGCGTAAGTTGGTGTTACACCCCGGAATTTGTATAGTTACTATTCTAGTAATGCTTAGAGCATTCTGATTGTAAGGAAGGTTTTGAATGAATAAAACGTGATTGAACCTTGTTATCAATATGAGAATCTATTTACATGTTATGTTTGGCTCATTCTGTATTCTTGATTGATGTTACTCTTGGATAAGCAATGCATAGAGGAAAGTAATTAGTCTTGTTTTATATATTTGATTTATATATACTGCAAATATTGTGAGCAATTGACTGCCGTGGTTTTGTGCCATGGATGCAGGAACAGGAACTATTCCTCCAAGTGGAGGGGAAACATCACTCGGGAGAGGAACTTGGTCAGCTAACCGGTAAAGTTGATCATATGAGCATACACACACTTCACTGAGGGTTTTGGGAACTGAGTCAGATTAAGTTGTCATGATAAGTCATCCTTAGGCTTAGGAGTTTCTGATTACTTCTTTATGCTTTATGAGTGGTGTTCCTTGATTGACTGACTTACTGTTCTGAGAACCTTGAATGTGAAATGTGAACTGATAAGTAACTGATGCCTGGAATTTACAGTTAAATGTATATATACGTGTTTGTGCAATTACGTCTATTAGAGGTGCTCTGACTGGCCTATAATAACGTAATTGGAGATTTGAAAATAAACATGTATAGATATATTTAAGTGTAAACTGAGTAAGTTATTAATATATTTAATATCAATATTATTATAGTTTTACCGATAATATATTAATATATCTAATATAATATTCGAATATTATATAGATATATTTATATATTTAAATAAAGGTAAATTAAAAACTATATTAATATTATATTGAATATAATACAAAATATATTAATACATTTTAATAAGAATATTAAAAATAACTAAACCTTTGGAAAAGTTTTGATATAGACTATAATCTTTGGTATTTAGTTTACATTTAACATATTAAGATATAATGGTAATTATTTATTTACCTTTGGAAAATAATGGCATAATCCTTGGTAATTACTTTGCAAAGGAAATTCGAAATATTTAAGACTTGGAAAAGACATTGAAAGTATTAAAAGGTAAGGAATTTCGAAATTTAAAAGACCATTGGAAATTTATAAAAATTATTGAAGGAAATGTAAGTATGAACTATAGACTATTGAAAGACTTTAAATAAAATAAAAGAAATATTAGAAAAATCGCGGATTTCTTCCCGTGAAGAAATCACGCGACTATGTTAAGCTAAAAATGGGGAAAAATGGCAGCAAATGCAGATCCGCGCCCAGCTCTCACAATGTAGACTTGGTCGCAGATGTTAAGGCGCCACCATTGTGGACGCGTGGGTAAATAGAAGATAAAAATGACTGCGAAAAACCCTTGACGTTTTCAAACTGAAACTAAAAACGCCATTTGTGCTGCAGTCCGCCATTTTTGAAGGCAAGTTGAATGTTTAACCTGTACGTGGTTGCTTCACGAAATTAGCATGTGATATGTTGAAACATTCTTGGGAAAATATGTTGAATCATCAACTCTTTTGCTGTGTGTTTGGCTATTCGACTGCCACTGCAAATTTTGACATTTTCAAAGGAAGAGGTGTCGAATTCTCATGCCTACAAAGTAGTAAGCATGAGAATTCGAAACCTATAAATAGGTTCACTCTCATTGTTGAAAACACTCATTCACTCACTCTCCTTTGCATTGGAAAATTCGAAATTCAGTGTTGTGGTATTTTCTGTGTGTTAAATTTCTACTTTGCTGTTGAAATTCTGTGAAAAGCTTAATCCATCATCACTGCTGTTGCATTTTCAGTAGACTGTAAACCATTTACCATTTTGTGGAAGCCATTACCAGTTTGTGAGAAGCCATTACCATTTTGTGGAAGCCATTACCAGTTTGTGAGAAGCCATTACCATTTTGTGGAAGCCATTCGCAATTTGAGACTGTATTGCTGAGAGCAACTTTTCCTCATAATTGTATCTACCTGAAAGTAGTATTTGCTTAAGCTGAGAGAAGGCTGTGAAGGACAGTGGAACAAGGACTGAAGCTACCAATCAAGCTCATACGCAAAAGGAAATCAGGCATGAGAAATATCTTGTTAGAATTTCTGTCATTGATTTTTAAAAATAAGTTGTTAGTTTGCTTGAATATGCCTTGCTTTATGCTGTAGTTTGAAAGGAAAAATAATAGGAAACCTCTATGTTTCTATGAAATTGTTGAATTGGGGAATAGTTTAATTTCCTTAGAAAAGGCTATTGAATTTAAGAGATAGCTTAAGAGCTTGTTGAATTGGGGAATAGTTTAATTTCCTTAGAAAAAGCTTATTGAATTGGAAAAAGCTTAAAAGCTTGTTGAAATGAATTAGTTTGAATTCATAGGAGAATTTGAAAAGGAATAACATAAAAAGGGAAATGTTTGATTACTTCTTAGTAAAAGTACCTTATGTTTTGTATTGCTTGAATACTGCTTGAACTCCTTAAATAAAGGAAAGGGACTAGTTATTAATACTAGGACGAGGGTGGATTCAGTACCAAGGTAGTCTAAAGCTTTAGAGTTAAATAGGTTAACCAGAGAAAGCTATGTACTCCATGGATAAAGATTTCCATGTTAGGAAGTACCAGAGGGACCCCTTGTTGACTGTACTCCATTTCCTGTTTAAGTAGTTGAAGTAGGAAGTCTAGGGTGATTGACTACCCACGGAAAGGACTCAACCTACGCGTAGGATAAGGCAGCCTTAAGTCAAACTGAACCTGACTTAGTGCAAGTGATAGATGACCGTCAGTTTAAGTACTGCCGAAATGCTTTGGCCAAAGTAGTGTAGTATACCTAACGTCCACTTAGACTGTGAGACGAATTACACTGTCAGTTCACAGTAATCCAGGTTACATGCTAGATTGAGATTGTGAGGACACAAGGATTTAGTTATGTAGGATTACACACTATGCTCAGTTGGTCATACAGAACCGGTTACCCAACCAATCTCCTCGAAGAAGGGAGGGCCGTCTACTTAACAGTAAACATGCGGGGGACCGCAATATAAGTCCGTGGTTGGTGGAAAAGCACCTGAGTGATGTTTCCCCTCCACCTTTGACTTCTGATGAACCAAAGTTTGAAAGGGAAGATCCTGGACAGTCTTATTCCTATTTGTTCAAAAGCTTCCGAGCTATGTTTGAAACTTGTAAGATTCTTACCTTGCTTTTTAATTGAAAAGAAAAGTAATGATGAAAGCGTACTCTGTTATTTACTTGGAAAATAGAACAATGATAAATCGTGTCATTTATTTCTTTATGAAGAAATGTTCAATTAGAATGAAAAGAAAAGTTATTTACTTTGTCATTTAATTGTATTTCCTTGTATCTTATTAGTGAAAGTAGAAAATTTTTGTTTACCCGGTTTTGGGGTCGTTACAGTTGGTTATAGTTGAAAGTTCTTATAAAAGAGAAAACCCCAGCTGCAACGTTAAGAGTTCTATAACCTTGTGTTCTCGCAGCTGAGACAAAAAAAGAAGAAGACAAATTAGTTTTAATTTACTTTCTTTAGCATGATCAGCATATGAGGGAGCTTCCCCTCCGAATTTGAAGAGCAATTTATTGCACATAGCTATCCGTTTCCAAACCGCATACCAGAGGTGCGATTTGAAACTCCAACATAGACAAATCAACAACTATATCTAATTTTCATCCTTCATGGTGGTGAAATACCACTTGGGATTTTGTGAACAAAAAATGAGGATAAGGGTGCAGGTTGTTTTGTCTAAAACAAATCTTCACACCTTCATGTTCAATTTCCTCAAATTCATCTTCTTCACTCTCAAATATTTTTGGTGTTTGATTTTGTTTAGTAGATGGTGAGGGAGGTGTGTTGCAACCACTCTTCTTTTAAAAGATTCTACTGATGTGCAACTTCTTTGTAGCTAGACCCATGAGCACACTCAAACACCTTAAGATGTGATATGGATGGATTTTCTGTAGTCTAGGCTTCTTCAAGAGTGATGTCACCAATTAACAAGTACATTGTTGTGTCAACTACTTCTACCTAGATCGCAAGAACCAGATCTCCATCCTTCAACATATTTTGCATCCATGAGACCCCAAGTAAATCCCCAAAATAAATATCAATTCTATCTCCATATTCCATGTTCTTCATTTCCATAGTTTCAGACTTCTCAATTGCAAAGGTTTGATGGAGTCCATTTATAAGGCATTATGTTGATAAGCAAGAGAACATAATAACTGCCTATTGGATGTAAATGCAACCAACAATCAATCATTATTTGTAAAGTCAAGATAAGGTGTGTTCATATCTGATATGAGCCTGCTTCAAGATGGTATATACCTCATAGAAGTATTTGGGTCAAGTCAAATAGTTATTAAAAAGAAGAATATATTGACAAATCATAGACTATGACTTGAGACATCAACAATAACAAGAGAGACCTCTATATTCATAAGAGAATGGTTGCAGTCATCACATTAGTTGAAGGATTTCAAGTTAAGACAAGGTCATAGAAAGAAATTTATTAGGATCTCTTGACCTAGATTTTAAAGAACTTTAACCATAGCAGTCAAGCATCCAAAAAAAAGTAGAAACCCTTAGAATGAAAAACGGTTACATCCTTTGCTTGAAACTTGTACCCAAATTTATACTCTTAAGGTCCCATAGTGATTCAAGAATAATTCCAATTTCATACTAACTTAAAATTGATATAGGTACCTTACTTTATGCTATAGTTAACTATTTCTATAAAAAAGATTGTCTTGATATAGTAGACAATATATAACGAACATAAATTAACTTTTAATGCACAAACTACTTAAGTTGTTCTTTATGGTGCGCTAAATTGCTCTTAATATTTCACCTATATGCCTATAAATCTTTAGTCTTGTTTCAATTTTGTTTAGTCATGAACAACCTGCTCACAAAACATTATAGATCTAACTTTTAACTTAATTTACCTCAATGATCATTTTTTAATTTTTTTCTTAAATCTAGTTTTTGACTAAGTTACAAAATCTAATCAAAATTGCCTAAAAAACTCCATATAAATCTCATTTAGAAATAAAAATAAAAACAAACTTAACTAAGACCCCTTGTCAATGCTCAACACTTTGACAATATTTTGGTGGTGCTTAGAGTTGTAAGTCCCAAAACCATAAAGCCAGGCTGTTCTCTAAGCACCAAGAGTGTCAACCTCAAAGAAACAAACCTCTTAACTTATGATCAAGCATGATAACAATAGACCAATTTACTAAGGAAAGTAAGACCACCTTTGAATTTAGGCTTAGCTAGACCTAGGGGGGCTTCCCTAGAGGTATCTTAAATATTATTAAACACAATTGAAGATAAACAAATGGATAAACTGCTGCAGTGGTACCTGGTGTATGCCGAACCCCAAAAGCTATCGCTAGGCCAAGTACCAACCTACTACTATAACCTCTATTAAGTTGATAAACAAATCACTGCATGACAGGAGGATTTAGTTATGCACAAAATGACTCTCTATATTACTATGGATCACTAAAGATGTTTTCCCCAGTTATAACATTGAGTCATGAAGTGCATACAAATCTACTTCCTACTCCTAGTCTATTGGTGAATGATGTTTTCAATTTGAGTGCATGAAGGGTCATTGCTTCTAGGATTGGTTCCTATTCATTGGGTTACAAATTCCAAGCATACCATGAGGAGCAACACATTAAAATCACAAAGGAATATGAGATATGCATACACATACACCACAAATAACAATATCAAGCAACTAAACATATTTAATAATCTATCCCAAACTTCCAAAATTCATATGTGATGAAGAAAAGATCATTACAAAGCTTGCAACAGCTTAGAATGTTGTCCCATTCATCTAATCTTCTATTACATTCATACTAGTGAATTGGAAAGAGAAAACTCTAAGCAAGAACTTCCTTAAAAGTCTACAAATAGAACCATGGAGACATTCAACTACAAGAATCATTTATAATACAAATCTCTTTGTGATTTACAAACATTTGTTGCTCTAATGGGAACTGAATTTCTATGAGTTGAAGCAATAGAATCTCCTTCACCTTGCAGTCACATGGAAATGTGAAATGACCCACCTTCTATTGGAAAACGAACTGGTATATATGGCACTCTATCAAGGAGGAACTAGTAGTCAATGGATGAGGTGTACAAGATGAGCTTAGATCCTACGAAATTTGTTAACATGGTGGCCCGGAGCTTGCGTGGAAACTATTCATGTGAGAAACATATCCATCACATTGATGGTGGCATGGTGTTCCTCATCCTCTTCCATTATTGGAAGCACATGTGAATCTACACCTTTGAGATGAATAGTTGTTTCTAGGTGGAAAAATCCAATCGGGTAGTTGTAGGGTCAAATTGGGTCAATAATGGCATTGGGCTGTGCAAGGAGGTAGGGGAGAGTGAACAGTATAAAATGCAAGAGTTTTTGAGTTTCAAGGATCAAGGTTCAAGGATACCTCATAATGCATACCATCATTAAGGATTAAGAATTGGGTGAATGGCATACTTCATGCTCAAAGCAAACAAATAACGGTATCTCCACATCTTTGACCCTAAAAGGACATGAAGGAAGTTACCAAAATTTGGAGACTAGAGATACCAAAGAATTCATTCTTTTAAATATGGAAATTGGGGTAAGTTCAAACTAATGATTTAGAAAAGGTAATATAGTGTGAGACATTGGGAATTGAGAGTCAAGAGTACCTCTTACGAGGTACCCAAATAAAGACATGTCCAAACCACGATCTCAATAAGATAGTATAGTAAAAAGTGTCAAGGTTAGGGTTTAGGGATAATTCATACCTTGGACCGCATTACAAGTATTCCCACATCACTAACTCCAAAATAATTTATAGAAGAAAATTTTGAAAGTCGAGGATTAAGGATACCAAGGAATAGTTACTTGAGGGAAAGGGATAGCCAAAATTCCAATTATGAAAGGTAACTTAGTGTAATGTCCCTTACCCGATTTGCCCTAGAGTTCATCTGTTGATTAGGTTTAAGAATTCTTCTTTTCCAAATGAATGTTCTCTTAATGCAATAACCCTAGATAAGAATCCTGTATTCACCATATTAACAACAAATCTGTTAGCATTAGTATCTAGATATCAAAATATAAGCATAATCAAAAAGTAATAATGAAGACATAAGAGGAGTGGAATGGGTAGATCCTCCCGAACCTATCCATCTAAGCCCAAGGGCACAAGCATCCCCTCAGGACAACCCACCCCTTGGCTCCGAGTTGAATATCCAAACTAAGACCATTTCATACTCGGAGTGGCGTGCTTAGTGAAAACATTGGTAACTGCTTTCTCTACCCATTTTAGCACCTCAGAAGCCACTTGACTTATTGGGGATAGTCGGGGGAACTGATAAGTGGCCTGGGCCTACCACCCCTCCAGGGCCGCAACGGACTATGAGTGGAACCCCCACCCCTCCATGGCCCACCCAGGCCTTGGGATTGGGCGGACTATGAGTAGAATTTCCACCCCTCCAAGGCCCATCCCTGCCTTGGGTTCCGGGGGCGGACTTAAGTGGGGTTTTTAGGCACCACTTCCCTCACACCCTTCCTCCCAATAAGCTTGCAAACACAAGGAAGACAATCTTTTAGCAATCAAATACATTTTCTTTTATTACTGATTCTTGAAGTCAATATCAACATCATTATCATCATGATAATATTAAAGAAAGCATTATGCCAATAATCAGACTAGCTATATTTATTTTTTATATTCAAAATATGCTAAATATTATTGCTAAGTGAGTACATCACCTGAGTTGATATATCTTTCCATTTTTCCTTACTCGACTCCTTCAACCTTATAATGAATTGATCATAGGATGAGAACAATTCATAAATATACATAATCTACTTATGTTTATATTAAAGAGTCGTCGTTACTTATAAATATCATTATTGCATAATCGTGTATGTATATATATGTATATATATATATATATACTTCATATACATATATCTATAATTATTCTTTTACTTATATCCATTAGTATATATATATATATATGTTTATATAATCATTATTTCCTTATTCATATATATTCTTTATTCATTGCATATTATTCATTATAAAATTTATCTATATCTATGCATATATACTTGTATGTCTATTAAATAATATATATATATATATATATATATATTAAATGGCTCTATATTCCAATGCATAACAATCATTGTTGCTGCTGTTTTGTTTCTCAATCTTTTTCCCTCTTCTTTATTTTTCTTCCTTCTATTTATACCATTCAAGGTAGGTGACTCATGGGGGGAATGTATTGTTTGGTGAAAAAGGTGACTTTTCATAAAATATATCCCTTTGTTAGATTTAATTGCTGCCTTTAAAGGTTTATTATCACAATAATATCTATTTTTGAAAATAATAAATTATTACTAATAATTATGATATTTCAAATTATATACTAATTTTATTATTTTATTTTGATGTTTTATTGAACATATTTTAACATTAAAGTATAATAATAAAACCAATTTGTTAATATCTTATTATTATTTTATTCTAATGTATTACAATCTTTGATGTGTAATGATTATAATATTTATTTATTTATTATTATTTTTGATATTAAGTTATTTAATACTAGAATGTAATAACAATAATTTGCCTATATATTATTATTATATTTGTTATTTCATATTTATATATTGATATGGTACACATTTATTTTATATTTAATATTAATATTGTTATTTATTTTATTTATTAATTTATTTGTATTTTAACATTTGATCTTTATGGTATTGCTATTTCGGGGACATGACAGTCCTCCCCACCCAAGATTGTTTGCCCTCAAGCAATCATGATCTAAGATGTGTGATTTTAAGATGTTTCTTGTGGTGATGCTATTATATTTGATAGGAGTTGGAAGTTCTAACCCAAGTGATGGTTACTCTGGTTATGAGGACAATGTATTGATTAATATTCTTAAGTTCTACTATTTCTCCATAACTCCCAAAAGCAACGAGTTAGAGTTTGTGACTCAGTACCAATTAAAACCACATGAATCAAAAATTAAAGCAAACATCCGAGTAGCTCAACTAAGCAAACAAGTAGCTCAACTAGGCAAATGAATAGCTTAAGTAAGAAAGCAACTAGCTGAAGCACACAAAGTAGTTGGACCACACAAGTAAGTAGCTTAAGCAAGCAAACAACTGGCTCAAGTAACTAAGAAACTAGCTCAAGCAAACAAGTAGGTAGCTCAAACATAAATAAGTAGCTCAAGTACACAAGTAGCTAGCTCAAAAAGGTCGGTAACTAGCTCAAGAAAATAGGCAACTAGCTCAACTAGCTCAAGTAGGCAAGTAGGTAGCTCAAACACGCAAGCAAATAGCTCAAGAAAGTAGGAAACCAGCTCAAGCAAGTACACAACTAGCTCAAGTAAGCAAGCAAGTAGCTCAAGCACGCAAGCAACCAGCTCAAGAAAGTAGACAAGTAGCTTAAGTAGACAAGAAAATAGCTCAAGTATACAAGCAACCAGCTCAAGCAAGTAGGCAACCAGCTCAAGCATGTAAGCAACTAGCTCAAGCAACCAACCAACCAGCTCAAGCATCACAGGATGGCAGGAAAGATGCTCTGATACCACTGTAATGTCCCTTACCCGATTTGCCCTAGAGTTCATCTGTTGATTAGGTTTAAGAATTCTTCTTTTCCAAATGAATGTTCTCTTAATGCAATAACCCTAGATAAGAATCTTGTATTCACCATATTAACAACAAATCTGTTAGCATTAATATTTAGATATCAAAATATAAGCATAATCAAAAAGTAATAATGAAGACATAAGAGGAGTGGCATGGGTAGATCCTCCCGAAGCTATCCATCTAAGCCCAAGGGCACAAGCATCCCCTCAGGACAACCCACCCCTTGGCTCCGAGTTGAACATCCAAACTAAGACCATTTCATACTCGGAGTGGCGTGCTTAGTGGAAACATTGGTACCTGCTTTCTCTACCCATTTCAGCACCTCAAAAGCCACTTGACTTATTGGGGATAGTCAGGGGAACTGATAAGTGGCCCGGGCCTACCACCCCTCCAGGGCCGCAGTGGACTATGAGTGGAACCCCCACCCCTCCATGGCCCACCCAGGCCTTGGGATTGGGCGGACTATGAGTAGAATTTCCACCCCTCCAAGGCCCATCCCTACCTTGGGTTCCGAGGGCAGACTTAAGTGGGGTTTTTAGGCACCACTTCCCTCACACCCTTCCTCCCAATAAGCTTGCAAACACAAGGAAGACAATCTTTTAGCAATCAAATACATTTTCTTTTATTACTGATTCTTGAAGTCAATATCAACATCATTATCATCATGATAATATTAAAGAAAGCATTACGCCAATAATCAGACTAGCTATATTTATTTCTTATATTCAAAATATGCTAAATATTATTGCTAAGTGAGTACATCACCTGAGTTGATATATCTTTCCATGTTTCCTTACTCGACTCCTTCAACCTTATAATGAATTGATCATAGGATGAGAACAATTCATAAATATACATAATCTACTTATGTTTATATTAAAGAGTTGTCATTACTTATAAATATCATTATTGCATAATCGTGTATGTATATATATGTATATATATATATACTTCATATACATATATCTATAATTATTCTTTTACTTATATCCATTAGTGTATATATATATGTTTATATAATCATTATTTCCTTATTCATATATATTTTTTATTCATTGCATATTATTCATTATAAAATTTATCTATATCTATGCATATATACTTGTATGTCTATTAAATAATATATATATATATATATATATATTAAATGGCTCTATATTCCAATGCATAACAATCATTGTTGCTACTGTTTTGTTTCTCAATCTTTTTCCCTCTTCCTTATTTTTCTTCCTTCTATTTATACCATTCAAGGTAGGTGACTCATGGGGGGAATGTATTGTTTGGTGAAAGAGGTGACTTTTCATAAAATATATCCCTTTGTTAGATTTAATTGCTGCCTTTAAAGGTTTATTATCACAATAATATCTATTTTTGAAAATAGTAAATTATTACTAATAATTATGATATTTCAAATTATATACTAATTTTATTATTTTATTTTGATGTTTTATTGAACATATTTTAACATTAAAGTATAACAATAAAACCAATTTGTTAATATCTTATTATTATTTTATTCTAATGTATTACAATATTTGATGTGTAATGATTATAATATTTATTTATTTATTATTATTTTTGATATTAAGTTATTTAATACTAGAATGTAATAGCAATAATTTGCCTATATATTATTATTATATTTGTTATTTCATATTTATATATTGATATGGTACACATTTATTTTATATTTAATATTAATATTGTTATTTATTTTATTTATTAATTTATTTGTATTTTAACATTTGATCTTTATGGTATTGCTATTTCGAGGACATGACACTTGGTGCAAAGGATTGAGGATTCATTCAAAAGAAAAGCATGTTGGTAAGACAAAGTCCAAAACTCTAACAAAAGAAATGAAAAAAGAGTGGTGTTTGGATGAAAGGGATCATCAGAAGGAAAAATCCAATTTTTCGAAAGAGAAAAGGAATGAAAGTAGAGGACAAGTGAAAGGTATGCCAACATGGGAAAGATTGATATCTTGACAAGTACAAAGGAACAAGGTAGAGTTGGGAAGAAAGGCATATCAAGAAGGGAAACTCTAACACAAGCACAATCCTTAATAATTTAAACACAAAACCTCCACACTTAGAAATTTTGAAACCTTTGCAACTTCTAATATCAAAGGCACATGCGGGATGAGGGAGAACAACATATGAAAACTTTGACTAGAGGAGACCTATTAGGAAATATCTCAGATCGGTTGATCTACAATGGGCATAAAACAGCTAGGATTCAAACACAATTGGACAGTCAAATTGGGCATCAACACACATGATGCCAAAACATGCACCATAGCTATGTCAAAAGGTCATGATAGCTAGATATAATTTTGATTTTGATTTGGTGAGCATGAGGATTGAATTCCTTCCTTGCACTTATTAAGATGTTGAAGTTAACTGCTCTACCAAAGATAGGTGATCAGATTTTTCTTCAAAAAATTTGGTAAATTGGTCACCAAGCTCATCCCATGTTGCAATAGAGGCCACTGGCAAGCCTCTGAACCATTCCAGCACCTTCTTTTTGAACAATGTAGCCAATAACCTCACAGCTACATTCTCCTGAGTTACGTGATGCACATTGCACAACGCTGCCACATCTCTGATATGTTCAAATGGCGTTATTTGCCCTTCTCCAGTGAATTCTGGCAATCCCTTTAATGCTGCCAAAGGAATATCATTATGCTGTGCTAAATTAAGTGGACTACCTTGATCGAATGGAACAAAAGCGAAAGCTCTTGGTGTAGCCATACTATGAGTCTGTGTGGATATATTTGCTGAAACTGAGCTTGAGCTTGCTGGTATAATACTTGAAAATGATGAAAAAGTGCTTGTACTTGTAGTAGAAAAGCTTACACTTGCTGTACCAAATTTGCTCTCACCTTTTGGGAAATTGAAATTCCTAGAAACAGCAATAGGTGGCTCTTCTCTGACAGTTGGTGATGCGGAATGTCTCACAGGACGTTCACTATGCAATGATCTTCCTCTTCTGACATATATTCTTGGAGGAGTTGTTTGCACTCTTTTTGCATGAGGAGTTCGATCAAGAGTCCTTCCTTTTCTCTTGGGTGGCGATAATTGCAAATACTCAAAAGACTTTGAACTTCCAGTTTCCACCTTTCTCATATAAACTTTTGCATTGGTCACTTTCCTTCACAACGGAGTCGCCAGATATGCTAAAACTTAACTTCTTCCAAGCTGTAAACTTGCTGTAGCATATCAAAACAGCAAGAACTGATGAAAAATTCTGACTTGACATCCCACCGGGCGTGCCAAAAACTGTTAAGGCTTAAAATTTGCACCCTGTTAAACTATACAAGTTTAACAACCTTGCCTAACATGGGATTCATTTCTGCATGTGGGAAATGCGTAACTAGAAATGAAACCTCCGGATTCTAGGCCGGTTCCTATTGGATAATCACTGATAACTCCACAAAACTAACCTGAACTTATGGGAAAAAAGATAGAAATTACTGAAATGAACCTAAGATCTTAAAATCTAAACTAGAGAACTAGGTGATACACCAAATATGATATGAGAGTTCAAATACAGGTAACTAAGAAGGATTACTAAATTATCTGAGTGAATACAAAACACTTCTTTTCTGTATAGGCTTGCATAAGTATTTTGTAATAAAGTCTGAAAAATGAACCAGAATAAGGAGGAAAACAAATGCCTCTCTTATGAGCTTCACCCCTTAAGACATGAACTACAACCTGCAAACAAAAATACTTTTCTGCAACTAGGCGTTTGGGTGAGACAAAATAACATGGAATAATGGCGATTCACTAATTATCTTTATCAAATCACCTGTAAATACACACAGAATTGTAGAAAGAAGAGAAGGCTCCAAAATAAATTCAGATAACATAAACTCAGCTGCTGTCACTTGTATTTGATCTTCCAAAAGAGTAACAAAATCTACACAAAAATGTCACATAAGCCTCCTCTGCATAATTAGAACTGCTTACAATGAATGAAGAACAGGACTTTATAGGAAAAAACCTTCAAAATTCGGAATTGGACTTTGGGTCCAAAAACCAAAGTGATGTCAAAATCTCCTCCAAACAAGGTAGGCCAAAAAAACCTCCACTAACCCTTGATTTGAACAAGGCTTCACCAAAGTCTCCACTACTTGCATACTTTGAGCAAGCTTGCTTTAATGTTGGACTTGACTACTTGGCACTAAGTCTTTGAATGTCATTAAATGACTTCAACTTGTATTTTAAAACATTTATTAAACCCTGCAGCAAGTCTTTGAATGTCATTAAATGTCATCAGCTCGCATTTCAAAATATCCGAATCTTTATCAAAATGATCAAAGTCTTTGAATGTCATTAAATGACTTCAACTTGCATTTCAACATTTATTAAAAAGTGATTTATAATTTATCACTTTAAAATAAAGCTTTACAATTTGACAAAAAATGCAAGTGGAAAGACTTCTATCTAAAACATTTCATTTTTGCATTTTAAAATATCTTTAATTAAAATGATTTATAATTCATCATTTTAATAAAGATTTACATTTTTAGATGCAAGTAGTGAAACATTTCACTTGAAGTTCTAATTTTTTGCATTTAATAATATTATTTATTCAAAAATGATTTATAATACATCATTTGAATAAATTTTTACAATTCTGAATAGAATGCAAGAATAATAGAATGCCTTACTTTGCATTTTAAATATCGTCAATCTTTATCAAAATGATTGTTATACCCAAAATGAAATTTTTGGCATTCTGCTTAAATTGAGCTAAACAACGTAAAAATGCCATCTAAAGTATGTTTTAGGTCAAACCAAATATGAAATCCTTGTGGGTTTCTGTCAAGGAACCTATGGTTAAAATTTTGAAAAAACGAAAAATTAGGGTTTTACACCCCTATTTTTGTGGAAACCCTAAAAAATAGGACCTTCCCGGAAATGATTGAAAATAATTCTGATAGGCTTAATTGCCTTCACGATCACACTGATCAAGTCAGAATTATCAAAAAATATGTTTTACTCTGGTGGGTCTATTTCTATTTTTCAGGAACAAAGTTAGGAGCTCCGCAGCCATTAATGGCAGATTGGCCAGTACCAGGTGCTGAAAGCTAAACCTCAAAAGCTTCAACGAAGAAACCATGGCGGAAAAAGATAAAAATGATGACGTTCAACGAAGGAGATTCTCAAAACGAAAAAGGCCAAAATTTGGCTAAGTCTGGAAGGTGCACGTTTTGTCTACCAAGGCAAAACATAGTCTACAGTGGTTAAAAGCGCCCCTCTTGAAGAAAGGCGCCCTTGAACCTTAGAGGGAAAATCAAATCATCTGGCAGTGTCAAAACAGTCATCCTCTTCACTTTCATACTAGCTCGACAACGAAACAATCAGCAAGATTATCTGATTCAGCAATCATTGACCAACCGTCAGCGAAGTATGGAGGATCCATTGACGACAGAAGTGCCAAATCTGAAAGCTTCAAGGTAAAAGCGCCCCTGCTGGCCAGGGGCGCCCCTCAGTTGCAGACATCAGATGAATCCAAGAGCTGTAGCTTTATACATGATATCTTTCCAGCTTCCTCCCGGCTACGTGATCAATCTAACAGCAAGTCCACAAGACACACCAGACGATCACGAGACGAGATCAAGCAGAAAAAGCCAAATTTGAAAAACTGGAAAGATAAGCCAGAAAATGGCTAAGGCATGGCTAAAAGCGCCCCTCTCAAGGAAAGGCGCCCTTTCCTAAAGGTGTCCAGATTCAGCCGGAATCTTCACTACCTCCCAAGACGACCTTCTCAGCTATGACCTATCTCGTCAGCGAGACTATCAGCAAGAACTTCCGACAAATCAATCGACTGATGAAGAAGGTCAAAGGCTGGCAGTCCACAACCAAGATAAAACTAGGCAAAAGCTAAAAGCGCCCCTGCTGGCCAGGGGCGCCCTTTAGTTTGGAGGCCCAAAACTTGCCAGCTGCCACTGCAAAGTCAGGCATCGTGAACAAGACTGAACCAGCTACCCGACACATCATCAAGCAGAATCATCTGATTCATCAAACATCGGGAACGTCAGATCAAAGCAAAGAGGGTCTGAAAAGGTCAAAACGAAGAACGAGTCAGTGAAAATTGACTAAGGCATTGTCAAAAGCGCCCCTTTCAAGAAAAGGCGCCCTTCTTTCTGGAGGCCTAAACTCAGTTTTCTGAGCTAACCTCTCCCAGGCATATCTAATCACATTGATCCTGCCTCAACAACAGAACTGTCAGATACTGCTCGAGATCAACTGAGCAACCTGAATCGAAGATCAAACAGGAGCACTTCAGCTTGCAAAATAAAAAAAAAAAGATCAAACTCAAGGTTGGACGCCTAAAGGAAAGTCAAACAGAAATGTTGACTTGAGTTAGCAAAATTTGGAGCCAAAAAAGAGAAAAACACTCCACAATCAGTGGAAATCATCTTTTGGAACTCCAAATCAGGACTGAATGATGAGTTATCTTCCATACTTTGTGGATCTTAACCCTAATTGCTTTATATTCATGCTAGGCGTCCCTTTTCCTCATTATTCTTTTTGCAGGTTGAAGGATAAAACATCAAGTAGCTCCCAAGAACAAGTTTTCAAGATCTGGCAGGGGTTTTGAACGGATCTTCAATATTTTTGAAGATAATTGGCAGTAAAAGCATTCTTCTCCCAAGATTGCTTCCAGAGACAGATTATTGCAAAGTGGCAGTTTATAACTTCCAATCCATCTTCTGTCTATTTCCTCTACTTCTGTCTATATTTCTTTTGCATGTCACAGGAAACGACAGATTTTCACAGATCTGACCAACTGGGTATGATCAGCACAACTTTTTCAACAAAACCCACATGGTAGATTTTTTCAGAAAAAGTAGCCCTGCTGCCCCTATTTTTTAGGGTTTCCGGAAAAAGTCATAATATTGAAAAACGGACAAACTGGGTTTGTTTGGCTCTGAAGCACGAACAAAACCCATGTGTTAGATTTTTTCGAGAAAAATCACTTTCTGGTGCCCTTGCTGCCTCTGCCACCGAAGGGCTCTTGCATGTCAAAGAAAAACTCGTTTTTTCGAATTTCTGACGATCTGGGTCTGTTTAGAAAATCATTCTTAACAAAACCCATGTCTCAGATTTTTTCGTAAAAACTACCCCCGGCGAGGCTATTTTTAGCAGTTCCAGAAAAGTGTCAGAACAGGGTCAAGTGCCCAGTCAATATTCAAGGTTTTCAGAATGCAGTACTCTCAGGTACAATACAAGACCAAAACAGTCTTATACCATGATTACCTGAAAACGACTGATACAGACTTATGGCAGAAAAATCCAGAGGTCAGTTCTGAAGACTTGGAGGGCATGAATCAAATCACATTGCAGAACATCGAAGAATCCGGTTTGTTTCAAGCAGCATCTATTCCAATCACCTTACAAAGCATCGAGCTTGTAATTGCTTGCATTAAGCATTACAACCCGACTACAAGAGAGATCCTGTCAGTTGACGGGAGGGTGATTTGCAGCTTGAAGCCAGTAGACATAGAGACTTGTTTTGCAATCCCACCATGCCCTACCAAGAAGGTCATATCAGTGACAGAATGCGAAAAGGCATTCGAGGCTTCAAAAGACAAGTGTTCGCTTATAATGGCTGAACATTGGCTGAAAACAAAGAGGAACAGTTTGCCCAGAGTAGTTGGTAGAGGAGAATTCAAAGACGAGTACGGAGTGCTAATCACCCTACTCAGCAGAGTCACTGGACAAGAGGAGGGAAAATCCTTCCAGCCGTGGATGTTCTACATTATTGGCAAGATAATCAGCAGAAAAGAACGTTACGACTGGGCCTCCCTGATCAGTGACACACTCCACCAACAATTCACCGGATTTCTAGAAGAGCACCGTTTCCACATGTGTTCATACCTGGTCTACCTGATAGCCTTCCAAGGCGATTTCAGAACATTAAACACTGTGGGAACCCTGGGTGTGCAAAAGGTACAAGAATACTTTCCTCGCTTGGAGTTCACTCTAGCGGAAAGACATTTCAAAAGAATAAATGACCTTTTTACTATGCACACCGTGCACGAGCTAGACCATGAGATGCACGTGCGTATTTCACCAGCAGCTAAGGCAGCAATGGTGGACTGGGCGGATTGGTTCATACAATTCCCCACTTTCACCTACATACGCGTGTATGGCTATAATGGCCACCCCGCCATGATGCCACGTTACCCCTCAGATAGGGTAGTGTTCATGGAATTCCTGAGGCAATTGGCCGATGTTCACTCTTACCTTCGCGTAAAGAAAAAGGCTGCAGTGAACTTTCCTCTTCAGATGGGACTCTACAGATGCAGAACAGCAGCTGATGCAAGGTTGATAAGCCAAGAAATAGTGAGATTTAATCTCAAGTACCTCATCGACAGGAGGCCATCCTATGACCCCAGAGGCATCTTCGCAGCTCACCTTGAGCAAAGATCATCACATGAACCTTTCATGGAAGATTTTTGGGTCAACTGCGAAGATGAGTTCGAAGTGAGAAGAAGGAACCATAGCAGATTCAAGCTCTCACAGATTGCAGAATTCATGTCAGAAGACATCGAGGGCTTATCTGAAGACGAAGGAGAAGTTATTCTTTCTTCCTTCTTCACGGGTCTAGTGGATTCACAACCACTCGGCAAGGTAGACTGGTACGCGAAAGAGAGTACGTCTATTGAGGAAAGAACGGGTAGAGTAGTTCGACACAGTCAACTCTACCTGGACAGTAAAAGGACAAGGAAGGTAGTACTTCCCCGATCAGAGCCGCCAGCGGTTCAGTCTACACTACCTTCCACGTCTAGGAGGAAACCCAGACAGAAGAAGATGAGCTTTCCTCCAGAAGGAATGCGGATGTCAGGAAGCACATGGGGGAGAAAAGGAATTGCCAGCACAAGCCGGCAAGAGGTACAGGTGGAGACAGCCACCAATTTGCCTGAGACAGTTGAGACCGCTGCAACTACACAAGAACCAGTGATTGAAATAATCGCCGTAGAGGCGGAAACCATTGTAGAAGAAGTTGTAGCAGAAGCGGTGCCAGTGATAGAAACAGAGCCACCATCTTCACCACCATCACAGAGGTCACAAAGTCCTATTGATTTGGACTCGCCACCACGAGACATTGCCACGGCACAGTCTCGTTCTTCTAGCATTCAGGGGACCTATGTTCCTCCTCCCAGCGATGCTAGCCGAGATTCTATCTGGCTGGAAAGCTCGCTTGGGAGAAAGAGGGAGAGGCCTTCATATCAGCTTGACTTCTCTGAATTCCATCATGCCCCACAAGACATGCCGGTAAAGAAGTTGAAGAAGCAGACACATGTAGAAAAGAATGCAGAGAACGAGGTCATCATAGAGACTGCTGCCCCACCTGAAGACAAAGATATACATAATGTGAGGGTTGAGGATTTCACGCTTTCAAAGGTGAACCTTGGAAAGACCACTCGACAGGTGGAGGCAGACCTTCTTGGAATTGCCTCGGCGAGTGTCAAAGAAAGGATGACAAAAGATGGACAAGACAAAGCAGCCTTGAAGGCTGAAATCCGTCAGCTAAAGTTGTACATTTCTAGTTTGATACATGACACTCCAAACTCCTCGGCTTTGCCTCAAGGACTGTTGGATCTCCCAGCTGAAAGGAACCATCATCAGTTGATTACATACGGTAAACACTTGAGACGTCAAGTGGATGAGTTTGTTGTCAAAGGGCGGTGTGTGTTGACAGAAGCATATCAGCTGAGAGACAGAGCACATGGACTTCGATCAGAAATCCAGAAGTCAGATATAAAGGCAGCTCAAGAGAGGCCGAGAGAGGAGGCGACAGTTGCTGATTTGCAACAAGCATATGAATCAGTTACGACCACAGAAAATAAACACCATCTCTTTGAGTGGAAAGAACAGGTGGCATACAAGGTGAGAGCCTATGATGCCAACTCTGTGGAGCTGATTGACTATAGACGCTTCGTCGCCAATATTATCAACTTCGCAAGAACGTTGGTAATATCCTTCCCAGAGTTAGAATATCAGCGGGAAGGAGGAGAATATGTGGAACTTGAAACCGTGCAGACACGATTCCAGGATGTCATCCGATCTTCATTCCTTGAAGATCCCAATGGCTGCAAATTAGCCAAAATTGCAGCCATGTCTGTCCAGTTAGATGAAGCAGCTGCCCAATGCATAACCTATCATCAGCAGCTTACGACGGGTGAAGAAATGCTTAGACGCCACATGGTCATCTTGAAGAGCATTAATTGCCCGGAGGCCGAAGAGGTCAATGACTGGATAGAGACTTTGTTGACCAGTGGTGAAGAGGTGTAAAGCACCAAGGGAGGACGTCCTACCCTCCAAATAGCATTAATGATGACTGAAGTCAACTTGATGCCCCTTTCCAAGTTGACTCCAGATCTCCACAGATCATGCATGTCAGATCCCACTAATCTAGGATGTCTATTTGACTCCCACGATTTGTGGATCTCAGATTTCCTCAAAAGGTGGATGTCTATTTGGAGACACATTTGTAACATAAGTTCACTTTTAGTTAGGTGTCAGTCAACTGAGGTAGACTTCCAGTTTGACTTTTGTTTAGTTTCAGTTAACTGAAGTAGATTTCCAGTTAACTGTTTGCTCACCTACATTTAGACATAGAATAATATCTTGCTGATTGGCAAGAACTGTTTGTTAACTCAAGGAGATTTTAGGGTTGCCTACTCCTTTGAGTTCCTATAAATAAGAGCCTTAGGTTCTTTATTTGTTTAACCTTTATTTGCTAGCAAAATTGCTGCGCCACTGTTGCCAGAGTTCGCTTGTTTATATCTGTTCACTCTTGGATGAGAGTTCGTTGGTTGATCGCAATTGTGCATGATTTCGTGCCTTTGCTGTCCCGACCTTTGTAATTCTTTGAAGAATCTTAAAGAATAAATCAGATGGTGCAAGCTTGATTGATCTAATTATTTGAGTTATTCAAAGTCTTGTTTTTAAATAGTGCATTGTTTCAATCTCCTCCTTGGACAGGTGTCGTCGCCTCCTTGGATATTTTGTCATCAATCATTATCGTTTGATGTTGTTTAATGATCTTTCTTGCAGCCTAGACTTTGGACAGGTGTCGTCACCTCCTCGGGAATCCTGTTAGAAAGGCCATCGTCCCTTGTTGTTTCCAGTGAGCTGCTTCCAAGCCTATACCTCGGATAGGGGTTCCTCCTCCTTGGCAAGTCTCAGATCCAGTTTACCGTAACGAGTGTTTGCTTGTATCGAGCCCTATCTTGGTATATATCCGAAGGTTCAGAGCCTCGGCCATATTCCATTGAGACGGAGGATTCAAGTGATCCAACCATACCATTTCGCTCCTACGCCCTCATGCTCTGTTTATCTTGAGGAGGTAGGATAGTTTAGAAGCTTAGTTAGTCGTAGTTAAGATCTGCGGAAACCAGAGAAAAAGCTTAGCTACGGCGCATTGGTTTATGCACCCTTGTGTCCTGCCGCTGAGTAAAAAAGATAGGAAATCTTAGTACACCCCTTTTTTACAGTATAAAATCAGCAAAGAGAGATCTTCCTCTCTATAATCCGAAGAGCATGTACTAACACACTTGCAATAGCTGTCCGTTTCCAATAAGCACTCCAGAGGTGCTAATTGAAACGCCAACAATGATTAAATAAATCATTTTAAATAAAAATATTAATAATTAAAAAAAATCAAAATGCAAAAAAGAAATGTAAAGTCTAACAAGAAAAATAAGACTAAATTCATAAGTCTTAACTTAATTGAAAGACCTAACACCCTAAGGCATATGAAAAGTCACGACCCATGTATGAGAGGGGAAAAAATTAATAAAAATCTTAAGGCAAAATGCCTTCTCCCTCTATCGAACCTTTAGGGTATTAACCCTAAAATGAATGCAAAGACATTCATTTGCATTTTGTTCTCTTGCTGTGCTGAGAGGAGTGCCGCCACTTTGAACCCTAGGTGCGCCATTTGCAGGAAATCTATGTGCTTTGGACGCCATGACTAACAATTTCTGAAGCTTGGCATGTGGTAAGGTTGATCTTTTTGAATTGAAACTAGTTTTTTCAACATTTTAGAAAGCTCTGGAAGCTTTTACCAGGCACGCCATGGCTTTTTCTGATGTTCTTTCTCCATTTTTCTACGTTTTTGTCATCTTCTTATCTGGCCGCCATTGATGAGCTCAACCCCGCATTTGTGAGCTTTCCACGAACTTGGTGCGGCCTATGAGTTCTTCCCAAAGCCAACACAAGGTGAGTTCGCCCTTGTCACGTTTTTCCCTCTTTCTACATTTTCAAAGCTTTTTGAAACTCTTGCTGGGCACGGACAGGCTGCATCATGTATCTTTTTTGTATTTTACATTGTTCTTATGCTGTGTCTTTGTATTGGCGTTTTTTTGTCCTCCATTGTAGTTTATGAGCTCTATGAGAGCTAGGCCGCACCATGAATAACTGATAATGTTTCTTGAAGAAATTTGCCTTTCATTTACTATTTTTCTTTGATTATTGTGCTCAGATCTGATCTTTTATGAGGCAAAACGAAATAGCTTTCGTCATTTTGCTGAAAGATGAAAATGAAATTCCATGTTGGGTTCGACCCATGATGTATCTCAAGCATTTCTTGCATTTTGCTGTAAAACCCAACGTGGGTAACCCAAAAAATGAAAGAACTCTGCATTTTAATTCAAATCTTCTCATGAATAACCCAGAAAATGAAAGAAATCGGTTTCTAAACCAAAAAGATTATGTGAATATTCTGGAAATCATGGCAAAATCTGCATTTTCTGCGTTCTTTGACTCTCCTTGGGCGCCATTAATGAGTTCGACCCATTGTATTTGTGTAAGCTCTAAAGAGCTGGGCGCGACTATTGTATGTTTTGATAATGATTCCATTTCGTTTGAAGAAATCTGCGTTGTATATCTCTGTATTTTTTATTCTTTGTGTTGAGATTTGTATTCTGTGTAAAGATCTGAATCTGGGTATTTAGAAACTTGAAAGAAATTTTCCATTTCTGTATTTTGTCAAAACCCAGTGTGGGTAACCCAGAAAATGATAGAAATCTGTATTTAAATTTAAATCCGTTATGTGAATATTCTGAAAAACATGGCAAGATCTGCATTTCATGCTCCATTGGTCATTGTATGACTCTCAGCATCATGACTGTAACATAACCATGGCTGTCCTTATTTGCTGCTCTCTTTTATATATTTTTGATATCATTTCACAAAACTCAGCAAGATGGCACAATGCTGTTTTCATGAAAGCTGAAAGCAATGCATTCTGGAAATGAACTTTAAAATACAGCACTGCTGTCATTTACTCTTTGCACACCTTTGTACTGAACTTTGCGAAAAATCTGCATAATACAAAACAGATTCTCACGATGTTCATATGGCACAAAACATTTGATGAGCTGGGTTCAACCCTTGTGGGAGCCACATTTAACCCCACTCATTCTGAAACTGATAAAAAACAGCAATATTGCATTTCCTGTTTCTGCACATGACGCAAACAAGTTAGTAAAAAATGACAGATTCAAAGGCTTCTTTTGATGTTCTGCTTTTCTTTTAATCATCTAGTGAATGCATTATTGAATGAGATCACATCTCTGTTGGTAGCGTAGGGATAAGGTAGGAACTGATTTTTCATTACTCTAACACCACTCCTCACAATTTTGCAGGTAAACCTTAAAGCTGGATGTGATGTCCCCACTCTAGTCAGTCACCTGATGCAGTGTGTTAGCCCTTTCTTGGACCCTTGTGGGCTAACTGGTTTGGTTAGAGGGTCAGTGGTATCTTCTGGAGAGTTTGCTCTATTTCATTTTCTAAGATCGTGGATGGGCTCATTGTGTGCCTTGGCAGTACTGGAGTCTGAGTTGCTTTTGACGGTGATTTATTAGAAATTGACTTTAATATTTCTAATTTTTCATTTAAATAAGTCTAAAGTGAATATTTTAATATATTTCATTTAATTCACTAAAGGAGGCGCCAAAAATCAAAGAAAACTATGGAAAGTGACTTTGGTTTATATCTCATAAATTTAAAAGATGCAAAACCCTAAAATGTGCACCCCTTTTAGGTTTTGACCTCCTTGGTTATAAAGGAGACTTGGGCAATGAGAAACACATATATTTTGATCATTTCAACTTTGCCTTAAGGGTTTTCTACCTTGCTTCCTTCCTGTGATCAGGTTGCTGCAAATCCACCATTGGAGAACGAAATCTCTTCAGTGAGTGCACTTCTGAGGCTGTGAGAGATCAGCTGAATTGGTGCTGTTTTAGAGGACTTCATTTCAGGGGTTCTATTGTGTTTTCAACAGATTTTTGGACTGTTCTTCATCAGAAATCAGAGGGTTTGATTGTGGTGTTCTTTCTTCAGCATAGTAGGCATCAAATCTGCTTGGATGTACTTGCTGCTAGGGTTTCATGATGTTTCTTGCTTGAGGGGCGTGGGTTTTTGAGCAAAGGCGTGTTTCCTCCTTGAAGAAGCGCCTAACTTCTCAAGGGTTAAACTCCCTCATCTTTAGCACTTGGTCTTCCCTCTTCTATAGCTTCAGTTTCACAGTTGGATTCAGACCTTGTTTCATCCTATTCTGAATCTTGTCAGATTTTCATGTATAGACTGGCAAACTGGCTACGTTTTTTAATCAAATAAACTAGAGGCTTTCGGGTATGTTTGTATGTATTAAATCCATTGTTGATGCAAATAAACACCTTCTACAATTTCAGTTTGAATAGAATAGCTCAAGTTTTCATTCTATGAGCAATTATATGATGCGCCCCTTCTCTTCTATCTATTAAAAATTCTTTAAAAAACTCAAAAACACAAATATTCTTAAAAACAAGACAGGTATTGGACAGTGAGCTAGCTAGGCTCATCACAGTCACCTGATGCAGTGTGTTAGCCCTTTCTTGGACCCTTGTGGGCTAACTGGTTTGGTTAGAGGGTCAGTGGTATCTTCTGGAGAGTTTGCTCTATTTCATTTTCTGAGATCGTGGATGGGCTCATTGTGTGCCTTGGCAGTACTGGAGTCTGAGTTGCTTCTGACGGCACTGGATTCGGTGAAGTATGGAGGGAGATAGGCTTACTTAAGTGATTTATTAGAAACTGACTTTAATATTTCTAATTTTTCATTTAAATAAGTCTAAAGTGAATATTTTAATATATTTCATTTAATTCACTAAAGGAGGCGCCAAAAATCAAAGAAAACTATGGAAAGTGACTTTGGTTTATATCTCATAAATTTAAAAGATGCAAAACCCTAAAATGTGCGCCCCTTTTAGGTTTTGACCTCCTTGGTTATAAAGGAGACTTGGGCAATGAGAAACACATATATTTTGATCATTTCAACTTTGCCTTAAGGGTTTTCTACCTTGCTTCCTTCCTGTGATCAGGTTGCTGCAAATCCACCATTGGAGAATGAAATCTCTTCAGTGAGTGCACTTCTGAGGCTGTGAGAGATCAGCTGAATTGGTGCTGTTTTAGAGAACTTCATTTCAGGGGTTCTATTGTGTTTTCAACAGATTTTTGGACTGTTCTTCATCAGAAATCAGAGGGTTTGATTGTGGTGTTCTTTCTTCAGCATAGTAGGCATCAAATCTGCTTGGATGTACTTGCTGCTAGGGTTTCATGATGTTTCTTGCTTGAGGGGCGTGGGTTTTTGAGCAAAGGCGTGTTTCCTCCTTGAAGAAGCGCCTAACTTCTCAAGGGTTAAACTCCCTCATCTTCAGCACTTGGTCTTCCCTCTTCTATAGCTTCAGTTTCATAGTTGGATTCAGACCTTGTTTCATCCTATTCTGAATCTTGTCAGATTTTCATGTATAGACTGGCAAACTGGCTACGTTTTTTAATCAAATAAACTAGAGGCTTTCGGGTATGTTTGTATGTATTAAATCCATTGTTGATGCAAATAAACACCTTCTGCAATTTCAGTTTGAATAGAATAGCTCAAGTTTTCATTCTATGAGCAATTATATGATGCGCCCCTTCTCTTCTATCTATTAAAAATTCTCTAAAAAACTCAAAAACACAAATATTCTTAAAAACAAGACAGGTATTGGACAGTGAGCTAGCTAGGCTCATCACATTGGAGCTGGCTGTGACACCAAAGCTGGACGAATATCAACACACAGCTTCAACAGTGATTCGTCATTCCAGGCAATGACGAATCACCTTCTTTCCTTGTTTTTACTCTATTTTCAGCTGTGTTTTCATTTCTTTTATGTATTCAACATTTGATTTAAAAATCAAATCAAGTTACTCCCACGGCTTGTGTGGGACTTCATCTTTTTCAATATGAATAAAAACAACATTACTTTGCAAACCTATGAGTCTCTTTGTTACAAACATTTGCAAAATAACACTTGAATTCATTTTTAATCAAATCTCAGAATGTGATGAATACGTAGGCATCAAATTTTCAGTTTTACCTTTCTGAGTTGAATGCAATTCAGCTCTACCTGTTTTGAGTTGAAGCTAAAAACTGGTAACAATAATACCATTAATAAACTTCAGTCCTTAATTTGTATGGCTCATAAGGTCAGTGTGGCAAAGGATTAATAAATAATAAGCAGTAAATTTCCTTACTTGATATGGTAGACATAAGGAACAAATTAAGTTCTTTAAAGGTACAGCTCCTTTCACTTATGCTACGTCAGCTTAAAGGAAAAGCTTTACTTAAGAAATAAGCTACAATATGAATGAAAGAGGGTGCAGCAGGGTCTTAAATGGTATGACCCTTGTAAAAAAGTATAGCTTCATCCAATCAAAATAAACTATAATTTGTTCTATGTTGGTGTTTCAATTTGCACCTCTGGAATGCATATTGGAAACGGACAGCTATGCACAGATGAACTGCTCTTCAAATTAGGAGGGGAAGCTCCCTCTTTTGCTGATATGCATAAAAAGTAAAGTAATCTAAATTCCTATCTTTTTGACTCAGCTGGTAGAGGCACAAAGTTATAAAACCAAGATCATTGCAGCTAAGGTTTTCTCCGGTTTTTGTAGATCTTAACTACAACTAGGCTAAGGCTAAAAATATCCTCCCTCCTCTAGAAAAATAGAGCAAGAGGAATTAGGAGCAATTGGGAATGGTTGACGATAAACTCTATCTCAAGATTCCCAAGGAGGTGGAACACTCTATCCAAGGTGTAGGCTCAGATAAAGGTTATTGGAGACAACATGAAACAGTAAGCTAGTTTTTAGGATTCCCAAGGAGGTGGAACACTCTATCCGAAGTGTAGGCTGAAAGTCGATTACTGGAAACAAACATTAAACAATAATCTTTACTTCTAAATTCCCAAGGAGGTAGAATACCTATCCGAGGTGTAGATATGAAAGAAAGATTATTAAAAACAACATCAAACGATAATCTTTTATTTCTAAATTTCCAAGGAGGTAGAATACCTATCTGAGGTGTAGATATGAAAGAAAGATTATTAAAACAATAATAAATCTGGGACAGCAAATTGCATAATGAGACACACACACAATAGGCGATCAAACCAGCTTTATATTAAACAAAGTGAACCAATACAAAATAGCAATATTGCATAGCAAGGTGGGCACAACAATTTGTTATCACAACAAAAGTTAAAGAAATAATGAGCAAGGATGCTCTTATTTATAAAAGCTCGAAGGAGTGGGGAACCCTAAAATCTCCTTGAGTTAACATCAGCGTTGCAAGCATGCAAGATTTATTATTAAGTCTAAATGTATGAAGCTTAACAGTTAACTGGGAAAACTACCTCAGTTAACTGATTTTAAACTAAACTGTTTGGACTTTGCAACACACAAATTTTATTTGATATGAGTCAACTGATAACCAACATCAGTTAACTGAAATCTAACTCTAAATGCATATAGGTGATTCTGAAATAGACATGCTCAATAGGTGGGACAACGAGTTAACTTGGAAAGAGGCATCAAGTTAACTGTTGTGTCTAATGTCTATTTTGGAAAGGTGGGGCATCCTGACTTGGAAGTTCACTAGCCTTGATCTCGAGCAATCAACTCCTCCAACAAATTGTTAACTGTATCACCATATTGAGATCATCACATGTCTTAATTGTTAATTCACTGCTTGTCAACAACTTGAGCAATCCTGGAAATATTTGCACTCTTCAACTGGCAGTTCGCTGATTGGTAACTCTGACGGCTCCACAACTGGAGTGATGGCCTCTATTTCTTCTAGAGCTTTACACTTCTAACTCTTTTGATGCTTTTCACGTTTTTCTCAATGGAAGAGTGTTGCATGACAAAACCGCGAAGTTTGATTGCGAACACTCTGGTTGTGAGAAATGTACACGAATCGCTGCACATGCAGAATTCCAACGGTATCAACCCTCTAAACTAGCCTCGAAAGGCTATCAGCTATACGAGGTATGAAACCATGTGGACTTTGAGTGTCTACGCCTACCAAATTGTCTGAATCAACCCTCTGAATGTGCTTGATGCAAATCGGTATCAGTAGTTTTTATGAAATCGTGAATCAAGACCGATTTGGTTTTGTAGTCAATTTGAGTGAATTGTATACTGAAAAACTTGACTTTTGACTGTAAACACGGATATATTCTGGCAACTTTTCCGGTGAGGCTAAAAATAGCCTGCAGAGGGGCAATCTTTACGAAAAATTCCGAGACATGGGTTTTGTAGAGAAAATATTTCTAAACAACCCCACAACATCAGAGATTCGAAAAGCTAACTTTTCCTTAGGCATGCAAGAGCTTTTTAGGTATAGAAGTTGCATGGGCACCAAGGGCAATTTTTCCCAAAAAATTCAACATATGGGTTTTATTGGCGCTTGTGAGCTGATCAAACCCAGATTCTTCGTTTTTCAAAATGTTGAATTTTTCACTACCATGCAAAGGAATCTTCAAAAAGAAACAAAGCTTCAAAAAGCAAAGCTACAGGACAATTTTTCTTGAAAAATTCTAGCATATGGGTTTTGTTGAGAATGTTGTGCTCAACGAACCCAGATGATCAGAACTGCGAAAAACTGTCGTTTACTTGGACATGCGAGAGAAAACCTAAGAAAGGATAGAAGAAATGTGAGGGGGAGAAGATAGAAATTATATTCTGCCTCTATAAAAATGACGCCTATCCTTGTATGAAGTCCGTCATGCATGTGCTAAAAGATGAAGTTTGGAAAACTATCCTGTTGAGCAATCTGGACCTGTAACTATGAAGAACACTTGAGAAATTCTTCCTGTAGTGCCTCCAAATATTGCTTGCACAAGAAAATATGTGTTTGCCTTCAACCTGTAATGAAGAAAATGGACACCCAAGTGCATATTTAAATAATTTTATGAGTTAAGGCATCATATGCATGAAAAAACTCTAATTTTAAGACGCAACATTCTCATTGGACCTCATTCAGTTCATGAAAATGGAGACTGATCCTTCAAATAGGTGCCACTCAACATGCAAAGAAGAAACACGCCTCATTCAAAAATAATGAAGTATTTTGCAGTTCGATTTGGAAGTGAAACTGAAGTTTTATTATTATTTTAATTTAGTTCAAAAATCTCTCCATTATAGGGCGACCAAAGCACTTTAGTTTCAAAAGTCAAAGTTTGACTTTAGGCACCATTATTCTCAGACTTAGAAACTTTCTTGAAATTTCCAACTATTAGCCTTTGCAAATGTCACCGAAACCTTTGTTTGACCCTGAATTCCGGATGCCCGGTTGATCTTGAAGCTAAGCTGACACATTCATCGCGAAGTTGGATCAAGTCTGAAAAGATGTTTCTAGGAGCAACAAACGCTAAAAACTTCATCTGGTGTCTTGAATTCTAGGGCGCCTTTTTCCAAAAGGGTGCATGTTTCACCAGACTTAAGACATTTTGGATTTTGACCCTATGTGCTTCAATCTGCAACTATCGGTGACTGACGATTCCCGTTGACTGGATACTGAATCCATCGCAAAGCTGAAAGAATTCCGCAAAGGATGAATGTATGTGCAAGTTCTGAAAGTTGATTTATAGTGCTCAAATTCAAGGGTGTCCTTGGCCTATAGGGGCGCAATTGACCTTCTGAGACTGATTTTGCACTTTGCAACTTTCAACGAAATGCCCCGCTCTGACCCTTGCTTTCAGGAGTTGGATTGCTCTGATGTTCATGCTGATGATCTCATCACGGAGATTGAACAACTTGGGAGAGATGTTCCTGGGAGTTACGAAGCCAAAAGACTGCATTTGAGGCCCCAGAAAGTTGGGCGCCTTTTCCAAGGAGGGTGCATTTTCTTTGACACTTGTCAAATTTTCATGTTTGTCTCTGGTGTTTTATGTTAATTCTTCATCCACGGGAATTTGATAGGTCCCGAGAGCTGATGGTTGGATTCATCGCGTAACTAGAAAGATTCTGAGCAGATCTCTTGAAGAAGATAGTTGTCGAAAATCTCATCTAGTTGACCAGAAGGCTAGGCACCCCTGGCTTGTAGAGGTACATTTGACATTTTAACTTTCATTTTATCCTCTATTTTACATGCTTTCCGGATGAACAGCTACGGTCGTTTAGTATGTCTTATGGACTAGCGAACAGATTCATCGCGAAGATGGACTGAAGCTGAGAAGATCATCCTAAAATGATTACTGCAAATACTGACATCTGACAAACTTTATTCTTGGTCGCCCCTGGGCTACAAGGGCGCAAATTCTATAATTAACTGCCATCTTTGATGTTTACTGCCTCCCGCATCTTTCGCCTCTATCGTCGTTTGCCGGAGTTTGACAAATCTGATGGATTCGCTTGATGATTCATTGGAAAGCTAGTAGAAATCCGAAGAAGATGAATGTCTTTGCAACCATTAACAATGGCATTTGGGCCTTCAAACTCAAGGGCACCCCTAGCCTACAGGGGCGCAACTATCTCCAAAGTTGGTGATTTTCTGATGATTTCACCTCTTACGCACTTCGTGAACACTGTGCCTCTCGCTGATTTGATAGCATTGAAGCATTGTTGCTGCTGACGCGAGTGCGTGACTGCATTTCACCATTTTACATGTACGGACACTGCAAAGTTGACTTGCGCATTGATTGCACAAGTAACTCCCTTATAGCAAGGCATAGTGTTTCCAGACTTAGAATATGTTTTACAATTTTCACTTTTTGAAAATCCCCTCTGTTGTTCAACATCTTTTTCAGCATCTTTCGCCATAGAATCTTCGCTAATGAGTTTGAGGCTTAGATTTTGACACCTGGTACTGACCAACTGCCATTGACGACCTTAGAGGTCCTAACTTTTCTCCTAAAAAAGTGAAAACAATCCACCAGAGCTAAACTGACTTTTTCTTGATTTTGACTTCACCAAAGTGATCGTGACGTGAAATAAGCCGATCAAAATTATTTTCAATCGATTCTAGCAAGATCCTATTTTTTAGGGTTTTGCCTAAAAATAGGGGCCCTAAAACCCTAATTTTCAAAATTTTCAAATTTTGCCAGTATCTTCTAGACATTAAACCCACAAAAAAGGGTTTTGCCTAAAAATAGGGGCTCGGAAACCCTAATTTTCAAAAATTTCAAATTTTGCTAGTATCTTCTAGACATTAAACCCACAAAAAGCCCATGTTTGGTTTGACCTAAAACTGACTTTTGACTACAATTTTACAAGATTTAGACCATTTTAATCAAAATGCCTTATTGAAGCAAATTTTTTATTTTGGGTACAACATTGTGCAACAACAAATAAATACAAGGCATCAATCTACAATATGATCACCCATTCTTTAATACACCAAAATCATCAAACAAACTGAAACTAAAATATATTGTAACCTTCCACAACTTTTAAAATCTTTAATATGCTCATAAAATAATCTTTCTACACATTTGCAATTCTTGGATGGAATTGTCTCTAATGAATATGAGGGTTTTGTTGTGACCTTTTTTCACACATCACCCCATCCCAGATGAGGACCCCCTAACTTTTGCTCCATTCTGGTCTTTTTGCTTTGGTTAGTGCGTCTCTCTCTCTATCTCTGGTCCTTCCGGGGATGTCCCGTCATTTGACCTGGGTTGAAGTATTGTTCGAGTCTATGAAATTAGGGTTTTCATCAGTCAAGCTTATTAAAGGTCAAACTGAGTTATAAAATTGAAATTCGAGCTTAGTACAGCAGTCAGAAGACTTCCAGCAGGGTCCCACTAAATTTTCATTAGATTCCGACAACTTAGTATTTTTAGTAAGTATTCAATTTGGGACTATTTTATCGAGATTTTGGAATTCTGTCAGTTCCACCACAATCAGGCAACTTCAGAATGCCTACGCGTGAAATTTGAATGGATTCCGACAACTGGCTATTTTTAGCAGTTAAGCCTTCAGAGGCTATTTTTGGGGTTTAGACAAGCAATTCTCCGGTGAACGACAGGGGAATTGATCTGGGTTTTCCAAGACCTTCGCGATGATGTAGCATGCAAGACGAGACAAGGACTTTCAGAGTCCAGCCTTCCGAGGCTATTTTTAGGGTTTGCATGCAAGAATTTTCAATGCATGTCCGGATATTCAATGTGGGTTTTGCGAAAGCTTCGCAATGATATGACATGCAGATGGATCGGGTCAGTTTTCAAGGACTTACTATTTTTAGCCAGTGCCAAAACTTTGACCAGTTTTCTGGGTTTTTCTGGGTTTTTTGACATCCCACGGGCACTATGACATGCAAACTCGTCCGACATCCGGGTGACCACTTTCCAGACACTTACTATAAATAGCAGTATCATCCCAGCAGCTACCCACCACTCCAGTCCAGTGATCAGGTGCAATCAGGCACGATCAGGGACAGTCAGGAACAAATCAAAGCACATGCAGATCAGATTAGGGTTTCCCCTGCCACGTCTAAAAATAGATGAAGCAAAATGCAGAAATGACAGAACGAAGCACGCCACCGGAATCAGCATCCTTCAGGCTACCTACTGGTAAAATTTGAACACGATCTAAATACTTACTATTTTTAGCAAGTCACCTCATGGCTAAAAATAGCACGTCCTCGTCAGGGAAAAGGTGTGAACGAGTCTCTTACAGCATCAAGGGCAACCGGAGCAAATTTCAAAGCAAACAAAGATACGAAATTGGTCAATTCTAGGGTTTGCCAAAAATAGCAACCGGCTAAAAATAGCATGTATTGTGCTAGATAAGATGTGAACAGGATGACAGCACCAGATGGAGGCACAACCACACCAGTTCCAGTTCAGAACAGGGTGAAAATCAATGAAACCCTAATTTCTCCGAATTTGCTAAAAATAGAAAGCCAGAATAGGGTTGGGGCGTTGGAAATTTTACAAATATAGCTGACAGGCACACACCTTCATATACGCCCAGGAGGAATGAAAGCTTCAAAATTCTCTAAGTATGAGATTTCCTTGAGCAAGGATGAAATGCGCCCAGGGAAGGTGAAAGGTCACCAAAAAATTGAGAAATTTCTCTAAGGCATCAAAAATTTCCTAAGGCATCCTCAAATGCGCCTAAAATGGAAGTCTACAAGGCTAAATGTGCCTAGAGGAGGTGAAAGGTCAAGCTTGGGCGTGGATTTTCCATCCCACATAGTGAAATGCACTTGAGAATGGAAGTTGCTTGGCCTAAATGCGCCAAAGGTAGATGAAGGGACACTATGGACAAAGGAATTTCCTCCTCACAAGCCAATATGCGCCTAAGGCAAAGAAATTTCCTCCTAGCACTAGCAAATGCACCCAAAGAAGCTGAAAGGTCACCAAAAATGTGAAAAATTCACTAAGGCAAAGAAGTTTCCCCCTCACACTATGAAATGCGCCCAAGGAAGGTCAAGAGTCATGTCTTAGGCGTGGGTTTTCCATCTCACATGGGAAAATGCGCTTGGAAAAGGAAGTCAACACCCTCATATGCGCCAGAGGGAGATGAAAGGTCAAGTCAAGGCGTGGGAATTCCCTCTCATACTATAAAATGCGCTCAAGGAAAGGAAAGCCCTCTATGAAGAATGCGTTAGAAGGATATGAAGGGTCACCTTGTGAAACATGCCTAGAAGGGAATAATACTAAGAGGGGCGTAATTTTATTTTATTTTTTTCCTCTTTACTATGTGAGTTGCGCTTGAAGGTGGGAATTTATTGTATGAAATGCGCCTAGCAATGGGAACTTGAAAATTAAAAATTGCTAAGTATGAGAAAGAAAGTCTAGGCGTGGAATTGCCTAAGGAATAAAATGAAACTCATGACATGTTAAAATGCGCCCTCTAGAGATAAAATTTTAATTTTCAAAAAATTCCTAAAGTATTTTCTAGAGGGAAAAATAATGAATACGCTTAGAGGATGATGCCAGTTGCCAGAGTTATAAAAATTTTCAAAGGAAAATTCTTCAGGAAAAATCAAGATAATTTTCCAAGGCCGAGAAGATTGAAATTGCAGGAGTGAAAGACATCCGGAGGACAAGATTGAAAACATTAGCCTTTTTATTATTTTTAAAAATAATAAAAATTAAACGTACCCCTTTGTCCGGATACACATGAAAACGATGGATTTCAGGAAGATTTTTCTTCTGGGTATTAAACGTTTGCAATTCGGAAGTGATTCAGAGTTACTCCACGCCTCACTCACGTCGTTTCGATGGATATTTTTCCTAGTACCTATTTTTATAAAATTCCTAAGGCAAAATTGAGAAATTTCTCTAAGGCAAACGAATAAAATGGATGAGAAATTTCGCTAAGCAGTTTGAACTTGATAATTTTGCCAGAATGCCTTAGCCAAACTTTTTGAAATTGTTCAAAGAAGTAAACGATTTAATATTTTAAGAAATCAAACGCAACGAGGCAGGCCTGTGCAGAGGTGATGAATTCATAATTCTAGAAGTTTGAGATTCCGATGCTTCAGACGACAAGTGTTGCGACTGGAAAAGAGAGGGAATATGAATTCAAAATATTTACTAAGTTTAGCCTTTGCAGGGATTCAACCAAGCTATAAGTTTTGAAGTCCTCTTCATTTTTCTCTCACAAGTTGCTGAAGAGTTGAAAGTGAGAAGTTCAAATTTGTGAGAAGAGCTGGAGGTTGAGGAGTTCGAATTTGTGAGAAGAGCTGGAGGTTGAGGATTTCGATTTTTTTTGGAGAGTTGGAGTTGCTGAAGTGCGAATTTATTGAAAAGAGTGAAGTTGCTGAAGGACTGGAGTTGCTGAAGTACGAATTGCTGAAGTCACAAACTTGCTGGAGAAGTGCGACTTACCTTGCTAAAATCTCAAGTTGCTGAGAAGTATGAGTTTCTAAGTTGCTGCAATTCCTGAGAAGGTACGAATTTGTCAAAAGTGAAGTTGCTGAATGCTGAGGTGCGACTTGGGAAGAAAGTTTTAAGTTGCTGAAAGTTGCTAAGTTAGAAGGAAAAGTGCGAACTTCAAAGAGGAGGTTTCAAATTTGTTAAAGTTAAATTGCTGCAGGCAAACATTTCCAAGTATTGGGCATTGTGTTGCTGCAACCCAAAGGAAACTTCTGAGAACGTTGAAGTAAACAGGCAATAGTTGAGGTTTGCAGTTGAAAACATCAAGAAGTGTTGCAGCCTTTGTCATTTAAAAAGAAAAATCTGCTGACAACCTCAATGATGGTTATTATTTTATTTTAAAAAAATCTTGTTTGCTGACTATCTTACCCTTTTTGCAGAATGGCCGAGTCAAGCAGAAGAGCTGCAGGCAAGAACGTCCACACCGAGTCCAGGAAGACAGTAATCAAGAAATTAAGCAAGTCTTTCCTGCCAGAATCAAAATTCACATCAAAGTTGGGCAGGCTGGCAGACACAAACCTGGGCTCGTTTAACCTGGAGGCGTTCAAAAGAAGGATAATGGGGACTGGAGGCCATCGCCCATCAGTGACTTCGCATAGCATTGTCAGAAGTGGATTATATGCAGCTGCAAATTTTCCACCAGCCATCCGGTGCCCGGAACTCATTATCGAATGCTCTCACCACTACGATTCAGAGAAGAGCACGATCATTACGCCAGATGGCAAGGTGCTGGCTAACCTGACACCACAAGCAATCGGAGAGGCATTCGGGATCCCCGCCCACGAGAAAATGATTTACAAAACGAAGGATAGGGCTGACAGAATGTATTCATCCACAACAGACCGGTGTGCTGATGTGATAAACACTAGGTGGATGGTCAAGCCCAAACCAACTCGTACGAAGTTGCCCAAACAGATAATCTCCGAAGACTTGAAGCAAGAGTTTGTCGACCTGATTATGATGTTGAGTAGAGTTGGAGGGTGTCCCCAAGCGTTATTCTTCGAACCTTGGATGTTTTACTTTATCAACTTGGTACTGTGGGCAAGGATTTCATGGATTGGGCACTGTTAATCAGTGATGGTCTACATGAGCAGCTCCGCAATGTGAGGAGGACTAAAACATTTTATATGGGCTCTTACCTCGTCTATATGCTGGCTCACATGACAAGATATAGGGGGATCTCTTACAAATAACCAATTGGTTGCGGTTCTCAGCAATTCAAAATATACGAGGCTTGTCCGCAGTTGCATTTGACAAGCACTACTAATTACAAAAGAGTCAATGATGCCTTTACTATGCACATCACGAGGACCTTGCAGCAAAGGACCCATCACAAAATATCGAGGGAAGCACAAGAAATGATTGAGAAATTTGGATGTTGGTTTATCCAATTCCCAAAATTCACTTACATAAGGCTGCAGGGATTCTCTTCCTACCCATGCAGGTTGCCCCGATATCCCACAAACAGGGTAGTGATGCTGGAAGTTTCTAGGCAACTGATTGCCTACGATAAGATTCAAAAGAAGAAGAAAAAGGGCAGACTTGGGTTCCCGATTGCTATGGGAAATTCAGACGAAGTATGCCCATCACTACAGGCAGCAAGGGAGGCAGAGGTGGAGCTCCAGTTCTTTCATCTTTCTTACCATTCCAGCAGGCACTACTACGATCCTCATAGAAATATCAGGTGGATATTGACAGAGGAGTTTAGACACAAGGCACAAATAGAAGATTTTTGGGCAAGTGCAGTGGATGAGGTCGAAGTCAGAAAGAGGATGTTTTCCCGGATACCATTGGCAATGATTAGAGATTGCGAGATTATTCCTATACCAGATCAGATTGAGGAGGACATAAACGTTGTACAGGCTGATTACGATACAGTAAGAAACACGCCCTTGCCACTCCCAGATTGGTCAGAGCCAAAGATCACCGACTTGGATACACTTTGTATCCCAGTCCTGACATTTACACGGAGTTGGATAGAGAGACATGTCAGCCGACTAAAGGGAGGATCAATTTCCCTCACATATAATTTGATGGGAGACAGCAGGTTACCATCGACTGATCCGAGGAGACGGAGTAATCCAACTCCAGAGCCTAGGGAAAAAGAGCCAGTTCGACCGGAGCCTGTGATAGTTGAGGAATCCTTGCATACATCGGCTCGAACACATTCTCCGAGCATGCAGGAAGTGCCCCTATTTGCTGATCAGAGGGAGAGGTTGCAGGCAGAACAGGCAGTACAAATAGAGAGCCAGCCACTTCGTAGGGGGTCCGTGGGCCAGAGCATCAACGTGCCCCAAAAGGATAATCAGCAGGAGAACCGGCAGGAGACCGATGAAGGCACTGCCACAGATACTCAGTTTCAGCATGAGATTGAGGTAGCTCTCGAAGATGATGCTGCTTCCGATCGAGATGCCCAGAGCTCAGGAGACACTGAGCCCATAGATGATGATGAGCCTTGTTGGAACGAGGGCCATGAAGTAGAGGCCGAGGTAGAGCAGCCTTTCATCATAGCAGACACACGATAGGAGGTGCCAGACTGGCTGAGGGATAGGATGAGGCGTGATCCTGTGGATGAGACTAATCCTGCAGTCGAGATGGAGGAATTGCTACAAAGGATCAATGCACCTCCCACGAAGAAGAAGGCCAGGAAGTTTTCCAGAATATCCACAGATGAAGATGGATCTCGAGCCTTGCATATGGCAGTTCCACGAGAGGAATGTGATAGAGACGAGGCCGTTCCTAAGAACTATATTGTGACAACCATGGAACTGGGCTGCCCTACTGGGGCACAAGTGGTGGAGGAGTGTGATAATTCCTATCGGGCACTCAAGGACAGATTGTCCCATGTTGAGAGCAAGTACAAAAGGTTGAAGGTAGAGCATCGGACACTGATTGGCTACGTGCAGCACTTGTCCCGTCCTTGTGGGCAAGAAAATCCTGCAATCGAGCCCCCAGCTGAGTTTTCCAGGGAGTCAATCAGTGGATTAGAAGATTTAAGGAGAATGGCACAGCAGGCAGACACGTGGGTTGCCAGTGTGCGTACAAAGACAAGAAAGTTCATGGAAGATCTTGCACATGCCTATGGGAAAGCTTCTGATATTATGGCTAGAGTGGAGGCAGTTAACCATGCTTGGGGTGAGGCTCGCATCTATCAGACGAGAGTTGTTCTCCGTCTAGGGGCTTTGATGAGCATACCTCAACACACTTTGGTTGAGGGAGGTGTTATCCAGCAGGGAGATAGATACGACTTCGCCAGATAGTATTCTTCAATATTCACAGGCCGGGGATTCTATGATGCATCACAAGTAGATTCTGTCAGGGTCAGAAAGGCCATGACGAACATCTTAGATAGAGTTCTCAACACGTTGGAGGCAATCTTTGCCAGGAGGTTGACTTCCGAAGAGATAACTGCAGATGGACTAAAGGACAGATTGATGCCATTCTTCTCTGAGGTGAAAACCTTCACTCAGGATGATTTCGAGAACACTGCCACATTCTCCAGTATCATACAGAACACCCAGGATGCCCTTGTTGCCTGGAAGAAATCGTGTGCCCGGCATGGGCAAACAGTTGCAGTTTTAGAGTTCCAATTGGATCACATTCCTCCTATCTCCGATCAGGAAGTTGAGGAAGTATTAGCCAGGTTCACCAGATTTGCAGCCAGCGAGAAGGAGAAAGGAAACGCTCTTCTGGATGACGATCTGCTATAGGAGGACGATGTGCATTGATTGCAGGTAGTGGACCTGCAAAGGAGTGGAGAATATTTTGCACATTCATTGCCCCACTCCTCTCAGTGGCGGTTTTTAGGGCATAAACCCTAATTAGGGCATGGGTGGCTCAATCCGAGCCCTTTATTGTAATCAGATCTGAACCGTCCACTGGACTGGGTTTATTATAAAAGGGGTATCCCCCCTCATTTGTAAATTATTAGATAGAATTAGAATCAGAGATAGATCAGAGCGAGACTGAGATAGAGATTGATAAAGTAGAGCTAGGAGTTAGTTTAGTTGGAAAGGAAAGAAAGACTTTCCCTTTGAAAGTTTTTGCAAAGGATTGTTGTGTAAGACTCTCATGATATAAAGATTTCATTGATTGGTGACTTCATTTTGTGTTGTGGGTAGTTGACGAGATCTTTTCGTCTTTCCAATTCGAATAGAGTAAAGTAGAATAGATTTTGTTTCCATGCAAGTAGTGTTAATTGTGGAATGCAGCATTGGTTTGAACATATCTCCCTATATCCATACCACTAGCGGGCTTGCTGACGGTAAGTCTGCCCTGCGTGGTCAACTAGAATTTCAGCACTTAACTTCGGTTGCGATTCGCGTGTCCACTTGCTTCGTGGTGAAGGGGTGTGCATGTTGAATCTCGATCTGAATATCTACCTATCCTTTGAAGATTGCATCAGCTTTGTCAGAGTTGTCCGAAGGGGAGACGATACAAAGTTTGGTTTGGAGATTGTTAAAGCTAGTTTTGCCTTCCATCCTTAGAAATAGATTGTAGGATTCCTATCCCTTTCCCTTTAATTCAGTATTTCCCGATCGATTCGAACATCAGAGCAATATCGTCAAAATCATTCATTGTTTCACTATGATTGAACAACTACGTAAGTCCCCTTGAAATAACCAGCATATACACATCAACCAACTGAGTCTATTCGCGATAAAAGGAACCTTGGAGTTGAACGCATGAACTTTCACGCAATCTTAGCATGCGGAATACTTTGATCAAGAGAGAATAGAGTGACCGTTGGACATTTTATTCTGTGCTGGCGTTGTCATAAAAAGCACGTCAACAAGTTTCTATCCTTAAATCCAATCCAAAAACCAAAAGGGCTTTCATCCTCTTATTTTGATACCAGAAGGGTTTTCATCCTCTAGCCAAAAGATGAACGCTAAATTCTCAGTCTTTGAGAAAGGGATTTTTGGAAACAATAAAATCCTTAATCTTCTTTAATGCCCAACTCCTTATATAGATTTTGAGGAAATATAATATTATTTATTTTTCTCTCCTTTTCTATCCAAAACTTATTTTTGAAAAATGTCTAGAAATTCCTTTTTAAATAACAATATTTTGGGCCCTAGTCATAACGACCATTTATTAGTTTCAAATAATAAAACGTAAGTTGTATTTTATTAATATAACATAGAGTTAGCTTTTTAACAACTTAAATTATTAAATTATTGCCTTAGCTCAAAAAGGAGACATGGCACTGGATGACTCAATGAAGATACCTCATGTACGAGGAATTAGCCCAAGCCCGTGTATATTAAAGGCCCAATATTCTCACCTATGAGATTCTAGCAAGGCCTACCTTGTGGAGCGTCAACTCAACTAAATTACTAATCAAATTGAAAGAAACCTAACAAAATTGTTTTGCATCACTCTCAAAAATAAGTAAATGCAAAAGACAAAAGTATTAGCTTCCTTATGCATTATCATTGCCTTCTTCTATCCCTTTCTTTTTGTTGAATGATGTTAATTCTTAATATAGTAGTTTAAACTTTAAGTGTCTTGGTGCTACTTGATGAATATTACCAGCATTTAGTAAATTTGAAAAACTATAGGAAGCTGAAATACCGATGGTGATTTTTATTTAAAACATCTTAAGCAATGTAAAGTGATGCTAATGGGCTGAGGTCAACTGATAAATCAGTTAGGGGATTTATAGTGGACCCGTAGAGCCAAATCCTTAAAAGACAAGATAATTCAATAACATATTGCAACCAATTCTAAGTGTTGCATATCATACCCTTCAATTGTGGCATCTAAGTTGATTTCTTTCTTGTAAGTGGGCAACTTATCAAGTAGAAACAATTTTAAAACATTAGATTTCCATAATCCATAAAACTGATCAATGGTGATTTCGGATTAAACTGTGTATGAGTTTTTTGAATCAACATTTTGGATCACACCCCATGATCCATCATCACAACCTGTGGCTCTCTATCATTCTAATGATGGACCAAGAAGTGTGATCCAAAACATTGATTCAAAAAACTCTTACACAATCTAATCTAAAAACAGCATTTTGATCAATTTTACAATATTCAATATTTAGTAAATTTTGGAAACTATAGGTAGTCAAAAAATTTATGGTTATTTATACAATCTTAATCAACTAGTGTAAAATGGAGCTAAACTAATAAATATTTCTATGCACATTTTAGAAGGATCAAAAATTTTAAGTAGGTTGTTTTGGTGTATATTAAGGCCTTTTTAGTTTATTTTCAATAAGACGTGGACTGTTTTCCTTTTAGGACAAAGGATCATAGGTAGGTTGCCCTTTCTTTCCTTCATTGGATAAGATTTTTCAAATAAGGAACCACATTGCTTATTTGATATATCATGAAGTGTGATCCAAAACATTGATTCAAAAAACTCTTACACAATCTAATCTACAAACAATATTGATCAATTTTACAATATTCAATAAATTTGAAAACTATGGGTACTCAATTTTTTTATGGTTGTTTATACAATCTTAATCAACAAGTATAAAATGGAGCTAAATTAATAAATATTTCTATGCACATTTTAGAAGGATGAAAAAAATTAAGAAGGCTTTTTTGGTGTATATTAAGGCCTTTTTAGTTTATTTTCAGTAAGATGTGGACTCTTTTCCTTTAAGACAAAGGATTATAGGTTACCCTTTCTTTGCTTCATTGGATAGTATTTTTCAAAATAGGGAATCACGTTGCTTATTTGATATAACTCTTATTTTTTGTGGTGCAACATGAATTGCATATCTTTAAATTGGAATTAAATTTAACTAATTCAATTAAATTTTTGGTGTTGCAGGACATATATTGCATAAAGAAAGAACCAGTATGCCCCATATGGCATAAATGAATGGTTTCTAAATTACAATACTTGCTAAAGGTTTTATGAATGGAGTAGAAAGAATGGGGTGACAAGCTAAGGAGGATCGATTGTGAGAAAACTCTATAGCTAAGAACACCTAAGTTAAGAGATAACTAGGATAGGTAACATCTTAGTTACCAAGTGGAAATCCAGACAATCACAATTAATGATATGTGAAATTTCTTTTGTTTTCTCTGGGTGCAATTCCATTGCTTCATTAATGTGAGTATTAGGTGATCCTATGAGTGTCGCTGAAGGAATTACTTGAGCATTAATACTTTACAAAATTAAGTATTGAAAATTGTATCTAACAACCACGTCTACTTAGTTAAATCCTTTTAAATGGAATTTAATAATGTTGAATTGTAGAAAATGCCCACATATTTACAATTGAGCATTGTTAAGAAAAAGGTTGTTGTACACCTTACACAGGAAAGATTTATTTTAGATTATGTAAAATATAAATATTGATTTGTGGTGCATCTTTAAAGATGTGTCCAACCATATTAAAGATTTATTTGGGTCCAGTTATAAAGTTGTATATGACATTGGTTAGATATTTTATGTGTGGATTGCACATTGGAAAAATATTTAATATTAGGAAAAGTTAGTCCCAAAAAGTAAATGCTAGGGTCAATTATTTTGTGCATTCATGGTTTTGAGGCACATGGCTTTGTCAATACCACAAGTTGTATTTGTGTGATTTTGATTTTATAAAACCTATAAAAACAAACACATGCTTAGTGGTTGAGGTTGGCTAGTTGGTTATTTGGCTTGTTAAGGCTTAAAATTTGCACCCTGCTAAACTATACATGTTTAACAATTTTGCCTAACATGGGATTCATTTCTGCATATGGGAAATGCATAACTGGAAATGAAACTTCCGGATTCTAGGCCGGCTCCTATTGGATATTCACCTACAACTCTTCAAAACTAACTTAAGCTTTGAGGGAAAAGAGATAGAAATTACTAAAACTGAACTTAAAGAAACTGGGTGATTCACCAAAGAGTAAGAGAACTAAGTTGATAGTGAAGGATTCTGAAAACAGTGAGCTCTAGTAATTTCTGTAAAACACTTTTGTTCTATATAGGTCTGCATAAATATTTCATAAAGAGGTCCTTAATAGGATTAACAAGGAAGGAAAATCTTCTCAAGAAAACCCTACGAATTCTTTGGACACAAATTAAAACCTGCAAACACAATATTCTTGCAACAAGGTAATAGCTAAGACAGAAAATAACAAGGAGTGATCAACTCACTTACTATTCTTATCAATCATGCACTTGACACAAAATCACATTAAGAAAGAAGGCTTGAAACTCAATATAATACTGCTGCTCCAAAACTCTGTCACTATAAATTCAGTCTCCAAAAATGAGTTACAAACTTCTGCATAAAAAAACTAAGGACAAGAGAATGTCACAAAAGTCTTTTCTGCAATAATCAGAACTGCTTACAATGAATGAAGAACAAGACTTTATAGGAAAAAGCCTTCAAAATTCGGAATTGGACTTTGGGTCCAAAAACCAAAGTGATGTCAAAATATCCTCCAAACAAGGTAGGCCAAAAAAACCTCTACCAACCCCTGATTTGAACAAGGCTTCACCAAAGTCTCCACTACTTGCATACTTTGAGCAAGCTTGCTTTAATGCTGGACTTGACTACTTGGCATTAAGTCTTTGAATGTCATTAAATGACTTCAACTTGTATTTCAAAACATTTATAAAACCCTATAGTAAGTCCTTGAATGTCATTAAATGACTTCAACTTGCATTTCAAAATATCTTATAATCCTTGGCACTAAGTCTTTGAATAACAAATGCCATTCATTTTTTTGCATTTGAAAATATCTTTATTTAAAATGATTTATAATTTATCATTTTAATAAAGATTTACAATTTTAATGCAAGTAATGAAACATTTCACTTGAAACTCTAATTTTTTGCATTTAATACTAATATTTATTCAAAAATGATTTATAATATATCATTTTGAATAAATTTTACAATTCTGAATAGAATGCAAAAAAATATAGAATATACCTTACTTCGCATTTTATAAAAAATAACTTTTATCAAAATGATTTAATAATCATTTAAATTAAAGATATTTTTAAAGCAAAAATGAATGCAAAAATAAAGGCAAAGTGAAAGATTTAAAAGGCTAAACATAAGTCTTTAATTTATATGCAAGACTTTGCCAAAACAAAGGCATAATGAAAAGCCACGCATGAAGAGAAGTGAAGGAAAAAAAAAAAACATAAGGCAAAGAAAATGCCTCTTATTTCCATCGAAACTTTTAGGGTATTAACCCTAATTCGAAATGAAAGCAATTCATTTCATTCACTTTGCTTCTCTTTGCTGGGCGCCGCCATGGAGAAGAAACCCTTTGCTGAGCCATGGCTGGAAGTTGCTGTGCTTTGGACGCCATTATCCTGTCTTCAAATGGTCGAAATTCATCACAGCAACTAAGGTAAGTCGTTTTTCTATGTGTAGATGGCATTTGATGGTATTTTGAGAGAAATAAAAGGCCATAAGGCCGCGCCCTCTCCTCTCTTTATTCCGATTTCCTTGTTGATTTACTCTCTGTGCTATGAATTCCTGTTCTTCCTTGCTGGCCGCCATGGGAAGCTCGACCCTGCATTTTGTGAGCTCATAAGAGCTGGGTGCGACTTCTCTTCTTTTCCACGGGCATTACAAGGTAAGCCACTCCTTGCTACATTTTTTCCTCAGCATTTCATTCTCAGACAAGGAGACTTCGAGCTTTATTTCTGCAGAAATGTTGTCATTTTTTAGAAAAATGCAGGCCTATTTGACTGGCCGTGCCATTGCATCTCTTGAGGATGAATTTTCTTTTGAAGAAATCTGCATTCTTTTCCTTGCTTTCTTGACTCTTTGTGCTCAGATCTTGATTTTCTATGAAGCAAAACGAAATAGCTTTCATCATTTTGCAAAATAGACAAGAAACTCCAGCTAGGTATTTCTTTAAATAAAGAAAATCTGCATTTCATTTGTAAATCTGTACGTGGGTATTTAATAAACTTGAAGGGATCTTCCCATTTCTGAATTTGGTCAAAACCCAAATGTGGCTGCAATCCATTTTTGAGCTTTTGACTTATGAACATGCTGCAAATAACATAATGTTTCCTTCTTGTAATGTATTATGATAAAAAGAAAGACATCATTATGTTAGTTGTAGCTGATGCAAGCAAAATGTATTGATTTTTCTATTCTTTTAACAACTTAGCATTGTGACCTTCATCAGCTTGACTATAACATAGTGGGTATGAGTGGCAAAGATCTATATTCGTTCCTATGTTTGCTGCTTTTTATATTTTTTGACATCATATCACAAAAGACAACAAATGGCATAATATTGTCTTCATGAAAACTGAAAGCAATGCATTCTGGAAATGAAAATAACTTGCAGCACTGCTGTCATTTACTCTTTGCATACCTTTTGTGATGAAATTTGCAAAAATATGCATAATACAAAACAGATTTTCATGATGTTCATGTTGCTTAAAACATTGATGAGCTGGGCTCAACCCTTGTGGGAGCCACATTTAACCCCACTCATTCTGAAACTGATAAAAAACAGCATAGTTACAAGACTCGCCTAAACTCGACGAGTACTCGCGAGTCCCGAGGCGGGTGAGGCTGAACGAGTCCCAGAGACTTGGATGACGAGTACTCGCCGAGACTCGCCGGACTCGCCGAGTCCCGTGCCAAAGACTCGGCCGTCACTTTGTGGGCTTGAGTTGGAAAAAAAACATGTTTTAAAGTTTCTCTTTTTTTTTCTTTTTGCTTTTATACTTGCCTCTATTCCTTCAAAAGGCACTTCATTTCATTTTCAAGCCAAGTAAGAGAGAAAAAAGAGAGAAGAGAGCCAAAACACATTTGCATTGAAGGAAAATCAGCAAAGAGATTAAGCACCAAATGCTTATTGAATCACATTTGTGCAGATTCGTAGGTGATTTTGCTGCATCTAGAGGAGTCTACAAGGGATTGGAAAGAGATTTGCATTGATTTCAAAGAAGATTGAAGAGGTATGTTTGAGTTTTGAAGGTTTTTTTTGTTTTTTCTTAACCAAAACTTCATTTCTCTTCTTTTTTTCTTCTTTGTTTTTTCTATTTTGTTTTAGTGAAACAAAGAACAAGTTAAAAATAAATACAAACCCTAAGTGTGTTTGTTTAAGTTTTTTGTTGAACAAACCCTAGGCATTCTTGCAAAAAAAAATTTTTTTTATAGTTGCAAATTTGCAAACCCTAGGTTTTTTAGTTTAATTAAAAATTATACTTTGAATGCTAATTTTTTTGAAATTTATGTGTTATTGCAGCATTGTTTATATCTATAAATTGTCTCCATCATATTCACCATGTCTCAAAGTAGAAGAGATCCTTGTTGGAAACATGCCATTATTACCCCTGGGCAGAAAAAAGGAGAAGTACAATGTTTTTATTGCAAAATATTTTTTCTTGGGGGTGGCATTAATAGATTGAAATACCACCTTGCATGTATACCGGGCCGAGATGCTAATCCTTGCACAAAAGTCCCTGTTGAGGTAGTGCGTGAAGTCCAAGTGCAATTGGAAACCTTTGAGCAACAAAAAGAGTTAAAAAAGAAGCAAAAAGACAAGATGGCAGTCCTGTGTGGAGTTGGAGATTCGAGTTCTTCCATGCCTCCAATTCCTCAACGGCCTTCACCTTCAGTTGTTGGTAGTGGTAGTGGCAGTGGCAGTGGTAGCGTTAGCATTGGGCCTAGAGTTCGTGGATCTAGGCTAGATTCATATATTTTGCCACGCACTACTCCGGGTTCCCAACCATCTCTTGAGAGCATGGGTTGGAACAAGGATAAACATGATGCAGCCAGAGCTGCAATTGGAGACTTCTGGTTTTATTGCGACATTCCATTTCATGCAGCCAGGTAATTCTTCTTTTGTTTTGTTTTAAAATATATAGTTTGTTGCTTGATAGTTGATTCTTTATCTCTTGAAGTTTATTTTTAGAGCTATGTTGAATTCAAATTGAAATTATACATTTTTCAATCCTAATTACTAACTTAATTTAATTTTTTTGTGTTAGGTCTCCATATTGGCAAAATATGATTGATGATGTTACTGTTTGTGGGGCGGGGTTCAAAGCCCCTAATGATGAAGAGATAAAAGGCCCCATTTTGTCCCAAAAAGTGGCTGATGTGAAAGCCAAAATAGAGGAGCAGCGAGAAGTTTGGAGGACAAAGGGTTGCACCATCATACTGATGGTTGGACCGATAGAAGAAATAGGACATTGCTCAACTTTCTTGTTTCTTCCTCAGGTAAATATTTTACTTCCTAAAATGCATTGCTTTAGTGATTAACATTGAACAATCAAGATTTTAAATTTATATTTTTTGAATCATTTATTTTGTTTATTTTTCAGGTGGTACCGTGTTCATTAAATCTATTGATGCATCCGGCCACAGCAAAAATGCTGAATTCCTTTGTGAGGCTTTGGAGGGTGTCTTGGCTGAGGTAGGAGAGGAGAATGTGGTGCAAATAGTCACGGATAATGCAGCAAATCATGTTGCTGCAGGTAGACTATTGATGGATAGGCACCCATCATTGTTTTGGACACCTTGTGCCGCTCACTGCCTTGACCTCATATTGGAGGATCTTGGCAAGCTTGACTGGATCAAAGCATGTGTGGAGACTGCAAGGAATATTTGTAAGTTCATATATAATCACACATGGGTCCTGTTGACGTGCTTTTTATGACAACGCCAGCACAGAATAAAGTTGTCCAACGGTCACTCTATTCTCTCTTGATCAAAGTGTCCCACATGCTAAGATTGCTTGAAAGTTCATGTGTTCGACTCCAAGGTTCCTTTTATCGCGAATAGACTCAGTTGGTTGATGTGTTTTGCTGGTTATTTCAAGGGGACTTACGTAGTTGTTCGATTCTGTGAAGCAATTAGGATATGAATGATTTGGCAATATTGTTCTGGTATCTAGACTGACTCGGAAAATGCAGAATTTAAAGGGGATAGGGATAGGAATTCTACAATCTACTCCTAAAGGGTGGAATGTAAAGATCAATTCGAACAATCTTCAAACCAGACTCCGCTTTGCCTCCCTCCGGACAACTTCCACAAAGTTGGTGCAATCTTCAAAGGATGAGAAAATATTCAAACCATGACACAACATGTTCATACCATCACAACGATGCATATGGACATATGAGTCACAATCGAAGTTAAGCGCTATTACTCCAGTTGACCACGCAAGGCGAACTCACCGTCAGCCAGTCCGCTAGTGGTATGGACGAGAAGACTTGCTCAAATGAAACACCACATTCCATAGCTAACAACTACTTGCATGAAATAAAAATCTATTTTACTCTATCTACCTTGAATTGGAAAGACGAAATGGCCTTGCTAGCTACTCATAACAAAGAAGAAATCACCAAGCAATGAAACTCTTTGTATTATGAAAAGTGTTCACAACAACCTTTTACAAAACTTTCAAAGGAAAGTTTTCTTCCCTCCTCAATCTAAAGCTAACTTCTAAGCTAAATGCTATATGCCTTCTACTCTCTAGCTCTGATCCAATTCCAATTCTAATCTCTATCTAATATGTTACAAATGAGGGGGGATGCCCCTTTTATAATAAGTCCAATTCAGTGGACGGTTTAGATCGAATTACAATGAAGGGCTCAGATCGAGCCACCTATGCCCTGATTAGGGTTTCTGCCCTAAAAACCGCCACAGAGAGGAGTGGGCAATGAATGCACAGAATATTCTCCACTCCCCTGCAGGAATCATAATGAGCAATTAATGCCCACTACCACCATCAAGAAGATCCTCATCAAGCAGCGCGTTCCCACTGGCCTTCTCCCGGATAGCAAACTCGATCAATAGGGCCAATACTGCTTCAACCTCCTGTGTAGAGATCGGTGGAATATGGTTGAGCTGGAACTCCAAGACTGCTACCGTCTGTCCGTATCTGGTGTAAGATTTCTCTCCATGTCACTAAGGCGTCCTGGGTATGCTGAATTATACTAGAGAGCGTGGAGACATTCTCAAAGTCATCCAGGACAAGTGACCTCGCAGCTGAGAAGAATGGAGGCAGTCTACTTTTCAAGCCATCAGCAGTTATCTCCTCTGGGACCAACTTTCTAGCAAATATGGCTTCTAATGTATTGAGGACTCCCCCCAAGATGTTGCCCATTGCTTTCCTCACTTTAGCTGAATCTGCCCTTGCTGCGTCGTGAAATCCACGGCCTGTGACCACCGAGGAGTACCAACTGGTGAAATCATACCTATCACCTCTCTGAATTACACCTCCATCCACCAAGGTTTCTAGAGGTATATGCATCAAAGCCCCCAAACGAAGTACAGTCTTCGTTTGATAGATACGAGTATCACCCCAGGCCTGATCTACTATATCCATCCGTGCCAAAATACTTGAGGCCTACCGATAAGCATCGGCGAGGTCCTCCATGAATTTCCCTGTCTCAGTATGAACACGGCTAACCCACTTGTCTGCCTCCGTTTCCATTTTCTTCAAATCCTCTAAGGCAACAACTGACTTCTTCGGAAGCTCTGATGGACGTTCCACTGCTGGGTTTGCTGGTTCACCTGGATGTGCTAGATTTTGTACGTATCCTATCAAAGTTTTGTGCTCCTTCTTCAATTTCTTATACTTCCCCTCCGTGCGGAGCAATTGATCCTTCAATGCCTGATAGGAGTTATCGAACTCCTCGATAACTTGGGCTCCTGTAGGACGACCCAACTCTACTGTGGTGATCACATAATTTTCAGGCCTCTCCTCGGTTCGATCACAATCTTCCCTCGGAATAGCCACCTGAAGCGTGCGAGAGCCTGATTCGTCGGTCGAGATCTTTGAAAACTTTCGGGCCCTTTTCTTCTCTGGTGGCGCACTGATCCTCCTGAGGAACTCTTCCATCTCAATGGCCGGATCCGTGTCATCCTCGGGTTCTCTCCTCATTCTGTCGGAAAGCCAATCAGGCACTGTCTGCTATGGATTACAAACGACAAGGGGATGCTCTTCTGTTGCCTCCATTTCGTGCACTTCCTCTCTTCTTGCACTGGTTTGCTCAGGCTCATCCTCCTCTAAAAGCTGGGTATCTCCCGACCCTTGGGTCCCCTGTTCTGTGTTTTCTTCTTCTTCCAAAGCCGTGTCCAACATCTGCTGAAAATGTGTGTCGGCCATTGTTTCCTCTTCCTCCTCATGTTGGCCGCCCCTGGATAGACTGACACTAGCTGATTCCCGGGCGTTGGGATGATCTACCTCCTCAAGTCCTCGCTCTTCCTCTAATCCTACCCTCTGATCGGCAAATAATGAAACCACTCTCAAACTCGAAGATTGAGTTTGTGAGTGCACGGGTGATGCTTGTTCTATCCTCAACGGTATCGGTTGGGTTGGCACTTCCACTTGTGCCCTCGATGTCTGAGCAATTTGTTTCCCCTTTTTTACCGATAACGGCCTTGGGTCACCCATCAAACTATAAGTAAGGGCGATCGACTTGCTCTTGAGTCTGCATACATGTCTGTCGACCCAAGTCCTGGTAAAAGTCATCACCGGGATAGAAAGAGTGTCCAAGTCCATGATCTCTGGCTCGGACCAATCAGGTGGTGGGACAGGAGTATCCCTAACTGACCCATAGTCGGGTTGCATGGCGTTGACATCCTCCTCCACCTGGTCGGGAACTGGAATAATCTCACATTCTCTAATCAACTTGAGAGGAAGTCTGGAAAACATCCTTCTTCTTATCTCAGCCTCATCCACTGCATTTGCCCAAAAGTCCTCCAGATGAGCTCTGTTCCGGTATTCAACGTTCTGTATCATCCGGATGTTCCTGTAAGGATCGAAATCCTGCCTGCCTATATGATATGACAAATGATAAGATTGCAGCTCGTCCTCCGCCTCTCGGGCTGCCTGTAAAGAGGGACACACCTCAATGGAATTCCCTATGGTGATAGGGAAATCAAGTCCACCCTTCTTTTTCCTTTTCTGAATCTTATCGTAGGCAATCAATTGCCTAGATACCTCAAGCGTTACTATGTGATCAGTGGGGTATCGTGGTAACCGATACGGATACGAAGTGAACCCCTGCAGCCTAATATATGTGAATTTCGGGAATTGGATGAGCCAATGCCCATATTCCTCAATCAATGTCTGTGCTTCTTTAGATATTCTCTGCTGCGTCCTCTGCTGAAGTGTCCTCGCAATGTGCATTGTGAATGCATCATTTGCCCGTTTATAGTTGGCAATGTTAGCTAAATGTAGCTGTGTGCAGGCTTCATGGATTTTGAATTGACCAGGGGCACAGCCGATGGGCTCTTTGTACGAAATCCCTCTGTACTTAGTCATTCTGGCCAACATGTAAATCACATATGAGCTCATGTAGAAAGTCTTCGTCACCTTCAAGCTCCTGAATTGCTCATCGATGTGGTTACTAATCATCCTAGCCCAATCGACACACTCTTTTCCTTCCAAGATGATCTCGATGAAGTAGAACATCCAAGGCTCGAAAATGTAAGCCTGTGCACTCCCATTCACCCGGCTCAGCATCATTATCAAATCACGGTATTCTTGTTTCACGTCCTCGGCAATTATCTGCTTTGGGAGCTTAGTGCGGGGTGGCCTCGGCTTCTGCATCCAAACTCTGTTGATGACTGCAGTGACTCTTTCGAAAGAGGAAGAGTACATCTTATCTGCCCTCTTATTTGTTCTGTATAACATCTCCTCAGCAGTTAGAATCCCAAATGCCTCTTCGATGGCATCCGGTGTAAAGTTGGCGATTAGTTTACCATCCGGAGAGACAATCGTCCTACGTTCTGGCTTGTAGTGATTGGCGCACTCCATAATTAGCTCTGGACACTGAATTGCTAGCGGAAAACTAGCAGCTGCGTAGATTCCACTCTTCATTATATTATGTGCCGTGACTGATGGTTGATGGCCCCCTAGCCCGAACATCCTCGATTTGAGTGCATTTAGATTAAATGAACCAAGGTTGGTGTCATTTAATCCTGCCAACTTTGAAACTATTGCTGACTTTGGGAGAAATGGCTTAGCGAGCCTTTTAATCATTGCCTGCTGGGATGAGCCAGCCTTGCCTGCTTCAGCGTTTGCAGCTCTGCCTGCGGCTCTGCTTGTTCCTGCGACATCCTTTGCTTCGGCCATCTGCAAAAATAAAATAGAATAATAAGCTAGACTACAGATTTTTAATAAAATAAAACAATTCCCGAGATGGCTACGAATACGGAGTTAGCTTTGAAAATAAAAACTCTCAGCATAAATTTCTAACTCCAAACCTCAAACTATATAAAAATCTTTGAGTTTAGAGACAACTCTCAGCAACTGCACTTCTGACTGGTGAAGAAAAAAAACACAGCAAGCTAATAACTTTCAGCAATGTAGCTAATTTCTCCAGCACAAATAGTTCGAACCTTGACTTCACTTTGTCAACTTCAGCAGTTGGAGGAATAAAGAGTTGCTAGCAATATGAAATTTCAACTTCCTCAACTTCTCAACGTTTAAACTTCTTCAACACTTCGACTTTCAGTAGCCTGAAAATAAAGATCTCCAGAGAAAAGAAATCCTCTACAACTTCGCAAATCTGCAGCGACTTCAACAATCTGTAAATAAAATCTTAGCTCTCCAGTATACAACTTCGAACTTCGCAGCAACTCCACTTTCAGCTCTTTGAGAATTAAATTCTCCAGCAACTCCGGAAAACAGCTTCAACCTTCGACTTCGGAATTGCAGCAACACACCTTCAGCTTTTCGAAAGAAAGAGTCTCGGCAAATGAAAATTTCTCCAGCACTTCGCACTTTCAGCAACTCAACACTCCGAAATAAGATAAACTCTCAAAGAATTTCTCTCCTCAACCACTGGGAAAATATTTCAATCTCTCAAGAACTTCTTCAGCAACTTCAACTTCGAAACAATGTGAGGAGAAATGAGAGAAGAGATTGTTTAAATAACTCTTCTCGGAGAATCCTGCTAAGTAGTGCTGGGGCTATTTTTAGCACCTTCATCAATTTTCCACTCTCTTCATTCGGAATCTTCTAATTCAAGCGCAGTAGTGGGCTAGTCGTCAGCCGGTCATTATGGCAGTTGCCATTAATAATGATTCCTTCTTCTTAAAAAAATTCGAGTTTTCCTCTTAGTCTGCCAGTTAACTCTTGGCGATTTAAACAACTCGCGAGAAAAACAATTAAAATTCCATTTTAAAATCTCGCAGTGTTTAAATAAATTCAGCTCGAAAAATTTCATGGAAGTTGTAAATATATTTCCAACTTTTAAAATGTCTGTCATTTAAATCCTCGATTTCATAAAATTTGCCTTAGACATTTTAAATTCCCTCATTAAAATGTTCAACTCCGGGTGATTAAAAATTATTCGCCTGCTCAAAATAATTCATCCTCTGAGATTTAACTTCCGTCAGGAAAATAATCTAGGCAAAACGAATTTCCTCTGAAAATATTAAAATTTCCCTTAGGAAATCAATTTTCAAACTCTGTTAACTCATGGGTGCATTTTAAACGGGTTCATTTGATTTTCACTTGACCCATGGAAAATATTCATCGATATCAAATCTTCCCCTTGAAAAATATTCGTCAACTTTCAACTGCCTTTGGAAAATTTTAAAACTCATCAAATCATCCTTCCATGCCAAGGGCGTATTTTTCCCTAGTGAAGTGCTATCTCACTTAGAAAATTTTTTTCTAACATTTTCTCTCTTGGCGTATTTCCCTTGGTATAATTTTTCTCTGAAAAAAAATCTCCATGCCTTATGAATTAAAATTTAAATCCCTCTTCAAGGGTGTATTTCCTTCAAATTTAAATTTTAATTCCCACGCCTTAGGAATTCTTCACTTGTTTTCTTCTTGGGCGCACTTTACCTAGTGAAATTTTATTTCACTTAGGAAAAAATTTTTAGTTTACACCTCAGGCGCATTTGAGGGGGGGAAGCTTTCTTTAACACTTAGGAAATTTACTTTCACACGCCTTCAGCTCATGGGCGCATTTGCTAGGCCAAGTTTTCACTCACATGCTTTAGAGAATTCTCCCATCTTTACTCACCTTCAGCCCATGGGCGCATTTGCTAGGCCAAGTTTTCACTTTACACTTAGAAAATTTTCAAACACTCAGAATATCCCTTCAAGGTGAGGGCGCATTTGCTAGGTTCCACTTTCATTTCGTTGCCTTAAGAAATTTTCTCCAGCAACCTTGGGCGCATATGGGGTCTTGAGCTTTCATTTTCTTGACTTAGAAATTTCTCCAAGTCCTAGCCACTTTATCTTGCCTTGGGCGCATATGGGTGTGTCTGGTTTTATTTTCACCACTTAGAATTTCTTCAAGCCATGTATCTTCTTGAGGGCGCATTTTGACCTCTCTACTTTCATTTTATGCTTTAGAAGAATTTGAAGGCACTTCCAAGGTGGGCGCATTTACATGGGTCCACTTTCATTTCGTTGCCTTAGAAGAATTTCGGCCTCCATTATCCTTCTCAAGGTGAGGGCGCATTTCACTAGGTGAGCTCCAAGTTGAGGGCGCATTTTCATGGGTGTGCTTTCGTTTTTGCCTTAGGAAATTTTGATGCTCCCCCTATTCCTCTTTGGGCGCATTTTGAGGTAGGAGCTTTCGTTTTATGCCATGGGCGCATTTCAAGTGCCATGCTTTGATTTCCAATGCCTTAGAATAATTTGAAGGCACTTCCAAGGTGGGCGCATTTACATGGGTCTACTTTCATATGCCATGCTTTTATCTTGATGCCTTAGGCGTTTTTTTTTTTTTACCAAGCATCATTTTCTCCAAGGTGAGGGCGCATTTTGAAGGGGATACTTTCATTTTCCCACACTTAGAATATTTTCCATGCCTCTGCCTGCCTTTGTTCACACATTCTATTTTTAGCAAGTCGTGCTATTTTTAGCAAGTCCCTTGATTTTCAACCTCTAAGGCTCCGTTTTGCCTGAAAATTTCATCAGATGATCTTCTTCACCTCGTGAACCTGTTTTACCAGTCCTTTGCCCTGACCTGCTATTTATAGCCACCTGCTATTTATAGTAAGTTCTGACTTTCTGACTTCAGTAGCTCCGTTTTGCCTGAAAATTTCATCAGATGATCTTGATAGCTTGAGTGTTACTCTGATGCCAACCTCGGGTGCAGACCTGCTATTTATAGCCGTGCCCTGACTTACTAAAAATAGTAAGTTCTTCGATTTCGCTCAAATTTTGCCAGCAGGTACCTTGAAGTGTGCTGACATGGGTGGGGTACTTCGTTTCGGCTATTTTTGGATTTTACCCCCTATAAAAGTGGAAACCCTAATTTGACTTGCATGTATCCCGAACGGTCTCCGTTTGTCTTCGTTCCTTCTGCATGTCGTTTCTGGAACTGGAGTGTTGGGCGGCTGCCAGAGTGTACCTGCTAAAAATAGAAACCGCCTGAAAAGTGACTCATCCACTGCCGGATGGTTTCGCATGTCATATTGCCCGTGGGATCTCAAAAAACCCAGAAAAACCCAGAAAACTGGTCTGCATGCATGCACTGGCTAAAAATAGTAAGTCCTCAAAACTCGATCTTCTCCGCTTGCAAGTCACACCGTTGCGAAGCTCTCGAAAAACCCATAAAGAAAAACCCGACATGCGTTGAAAAACACTGCATGCGAACCCTAAAAATAGCCTCCGAAGGCTGAACTCTGAAAGTGGTCGTCTTGGTTTGCATGTTACATCACTGCGAAGGTTTTGGAAAACCCAGAAGGATTCTCCAGACATGCATCTGAAAAGCTCATGTGGAAACCCTGAAAATGGCTCTTGAAGCCTGAACTGCCAAAAATAGCAAGTTGTCTGATTTGGTTCAAAATTTACGTGTAGGCAGCTGGATGTTACCCGGATGCAGTGGAACTGACAGAATTCCCAAAATCTCAATAAAATAGTCCCAAATTGAATACTTACTAAAAATAGTAAGTTGCCGGAATACAGTGAAAATTTAGGGGGACTCTGCTGGAAGTCTTCTGACTGCTGCACTAAGCTTAGATTTCAATTTTATAACTCGGTTTGACCTTAAATAAGCCTGAAGGATAAAAACCCTAATTACACAGACTTAACC
>CM021100.1:10704985-10742725 GCA_007115665.2 Sequoiadendron giganteum
CTATAGGGATTGAGGGATTAGAGTTTAAGGGTTGAGGGTTGAGGGTTGAGGGATTAGGTTTTAAGGGTTGAGGGTTGAGGGATTAGGTTTTAAGGGTTGAGGGTTAAGGGTTGATGGATTAAGAGGGTATAGGGGTTGAGGGATTAGGGTTTAAGGGTTGAGGTTTGAGGGATTAAGATGGTATGGGGGTTGAGGGATTAGGGTTTAAGGGTTGAAGGAGGTATTAAGAGGGTATAGGGGTTGAGGGATTAGGGTGTAAGGGTTGATGGTTGAGGGTTGAGGGTTGACGGATTAAGAGGGTATAGGGGTTGAGGGATTAGGGTTTAAGGGTTGAGGGTTGAGGGTTGAGGGATTAAGAGGGTATAGGGGTTGACACTCTATCTTTCTCCCACTCTCCCCCACTCTCCCCCACTCTCTCCCACTCTATCTTTCTCCCACTCTCACCCTCTCTCCCTCCTTCTCTATCTCCCACTCTCCCCCTCTCTCCCTCCCACTCTCTCTTTCTCTCACTCTCACCCACTCTACCTCCCTCTCTATCTCCCACTCTCTCCCACTCTCTCGGTCTCCCACTCTCCACTTCTCCCCTTCTCCCACTCTCTCTTTCTCCACTCTCCCCCTCTCTCCCTCCCTCTCTATCTCCCACTCTCCCCCTCTCTCCCTCCCACTCTCTCTTTCTCCCACTCTCCCCCATTCTCTCCCACTCTATCTTTCTCCCACTCTCACCATCTCTCCCTCCCTCTCTATCTCCCACTCTCTTGGTCTCCCACTCTCTCCCACTTTCCCCCTCTCTCCCTCCCTCTCTATCTCCCTCTCTCCCACTCTCCCCCTCTCTCCCTCTCTATATATTAAGAAAACCAAATTTCACATAACGCACCCACGTTATAACACGAGCGCATTTTTTACTCCACTAAAATGGTAAAAAAACTCTATAAACCCATGATTTGAAGGCCCACAGTCCACATATTCCCCTGGTTCTACGCATGCTCCTACAAAAAATAGCTTTTTGATGATGTTGTGAAGTGTGCAAGCATCTTTTTAACATTCCATCACCTTTTCCATGATCTTTTTACCACCTTTGCATGAAATAGCAGAGTTTCCACGTTGAAAGACATATAATATCAATTGAAGTTTGAATTCCATTGAAAACTGATATACAATTGAAGTGTGGAAGGGAACAAAATTTTGAACAAGTAAAATTGTTGTGGATTTTGAAGAAAGAAGAAGCTAAGGCTACAAAAATTGGGTTGAACTCCTCCATTTGAAAGTCTGGTTTTTCAGGTATGTGAAGTCTTTACAAATTTTCTTTCATTCTATTATGGCTTTCTTTCATTTTTGTTTGTCATTATAACCTTAGGTTTTCAATGCACATTTTAAATTACCAAATTATATACACTTTCCAATTACCATTTTACACTTTCCAATTATAGAAATTCAAAACCATTCACCAAAATTCATCCTTTAAGACAACTCCAAGCCTCTCCCATTCCTCTGAAGGGTCCAAACACCTTTCAATACCTCTACACAAACTGATGTAGTACAAAGGAATAAATCAACACCTTTCTTGACACACTTATTCAACTATATTTCCCTTCACAAAACATTTGATTGGTATACTCAAATTAGCATTAAGAGTTCCCAATTCCTTAAGGACCTTCAAAAACACCTTGAAAATATTGAAAATAACTTATTACAATCAACTAGGTTCCTCAAAACATCAACCAATGATTATGTAATTCACAAGTTGTCTTAAATATTCCATAATAACACCATTGTTTACAAACACAAACTATAATTCTTAAGGCACAACCAAACCATTATTTGCTTAATAAATCTTTGTTTGAGTTAGTACAAAAAAAATGAAACCTTTCAGAAGTCTTACCTTACACACAAACTTAGTTCCTTTGTTCACTGTCCACATTACTACTAGCCAAGCATCTACAAACTGTCACATGTATCTCCCAAACCATGCACACACTTCAAACGGTGATACTCATTTTTTATGCAAAGTTAGAGGACCCAAAACCATTGAAGATGTCAACTTGCCTTCAAGAGCCATCTAAGAAGATTAAAAAGGTGTAATGGACCAATCCCAACACTCCTCCAAGATGGACAACAAACAAAAACATTATTTCCCAAATTTCACCCTTGGAATCTAGTTACTGTGCAAAACCAGTTTTGGGCCCTTAACTCCAAAACTTTTGAAAACACCAAGAAAATAAAAGAATGATTGTAGCACCAATTTCAGAGTTGCAAGACATACCGTAACTCATCACATGACTCCTTTGGGACAAAATTAAGAAAACTGACCTTTTTCACTATTTTAGGCCTCCAAGTAGGCCAGTTTTACAAAGGAACTACCCTTAGATCTTCACACTAGACTTCCAAACCCAAAAAAAATCTTTAATTAGGTCTCAAAACAAGATAATTTCTAGGTCTTAGGACCTTACCCATTCAAATAGGCTTCCAATAGAAAAACCCCCTTTTTTCAATGCAAAGAGGGAGGGTTTATAGAAACTCCTATACCCGGGCCTTCCTAGACCATTCCAAAGCATCAAACATCTTCAAAATACCCTGCACAAGGTCAAAATTCCATTACATAGACTAATCCTTCAACATTTTTTTAGGAACTAATATTTGTCTCATTACCATGGTACAAATAAAATTCTCCGCCATGTCGAAGAAAAAGACAAAGAGAAAACTAACAGACAAAGAGAACGAAACCTTGAAAGAAAAGTAGAGAGTTCAGGTGGTGGCATATCGTGAAAAGAAGAAATTGGAAATGATTGATGAAAACAAACCAATTGTAGAGGAACCTCAACCGTCAAAAAGAGAACAGGAATTGGTAGCACAACATGCATGAATGTGAAAGCATCATCATAAGACTGATTCAAATACCATAGTTGGAGACACATCCTCTACGACAAGTGAATATGAAGGGACACCATTAAGCACAAGTGAATATGGAGGGACACCATTTAGCACAAGTGAATATGGATGGACACCATCTACTACAAGTGAATATGGAGGGACACCATTTACCACAAGTGAATAATGTTGGACACCATCCAACACATCTCAAGTTGAGAGTACATCATCACTCGAAATTGACAAAGAAGGTATGCCATCATTCCCATGTGAACCTCAAGGTATGTCATATTTTCCACCCTCGATCAAAGGTATGCAATCTAGTCCACCTCAATTAAATATTGATGAAATTCCCAGTGTTGAGATGTATGTACCTAGGAGAACACCACCAAGAATTTTGCGTAGAAAGCCAAAGTATTTGATTAATATTGATGATGAGCTTTTGCAGCACATGGAAAGTAAGATTTCAACACACACTTGTAGAAGATATGCTGATAAGATTTGGGAATGATTCTTTGAAAGGCTAAATGAGACTGCAAGATGTCAACTATTTGTTGAAATGATGTGGGGTGTAAAGTATAGGAACATCATGAAGACTCTTGGGTTGAGAACATCGAATGCATCGAGTGAAGACAATATTGTGAAGAATATAATGGATGCTTATGAGAGTGTGGGTAAGACCTCATGCTCAAAGGATAGTAATGTCACCCGACATGTCATTACATCGACTTTGGTAAGTTGTCAAACAAAGAGAGCTCGCCTAATTAAAAATACTAGTGAAAAAATGAGAATTAGTAGAAAAACTTTATCAAGAGCCATTCAAAGGCGACAAAGAATTGAGGGAAATGATACAAATGAATTATGGGCATTCTCAGGGAGACTGTCACAAAAAGATAAAGAAGTTTTTGAAGCCTTGAGAACACTAATTGAAGAGTATTGGAAGAATAACACAAGGCCATCTTGAATCAAAGGGATGTGGTAAGAAGGAGAATCAATAGTCGGAATCGTGAGCCACATCCAAAGCATTTTTTGGATATGACTCAAACCCAATTTTTTCGGAAATTTGAAAATGATTATCCTCAAATTAGTATTTCTCAAAGATTTTTTGAACTACTTAAACCTTTTTATGTCAAGATAAATCACACACGCACTACTTTTTGTTGTAGACTACATATTGAATTTTCTAACCATTACGATGTTTATCGTTCTATATGTTTAGATTTGCATACTAACAATGTTTTGTAGGATTGTGGCATAGAAGCCCCACCAAAATCTTCAAGAGAGTTCTTATCAAATTTTTTATGTGAAATAGAGGATGGCCAGATATTCTATAGGATAACATGCTTGGATGGTTCATGCGAGCATTGCGGTGGCTTCCAGCGTATGCCAGTATGTCAACATATGGAAAGCACAGATGAGGTGGGACAAAAACTAGTAGAGTTCAGGAAGTATAAAATAGTGGCATATGCTACAAAAGATGGGTCTCAAGCAAAAAGGTGTGATTTGGTTATTGAGAAGATTCAAGTGTACAAATTTATGACCACATTTTGTGACAGTATACTGTCTGAGTATGCAATGCATACCCATAGAGCCTGATGGTTGGACACGTAGTTCAAGCTATGCAAGGACACCTTTCCAATTGGAAGCATAGTATCCATGGTTGACTTTGCAGAGAACTACACTCTACAGCCACAACATGAGGTACAGTCACAGTATTACAGTTGCACACAAGTTTCGATATTTGTGCACATAACATTCATTCATGCATCTGATAGTATATATGAGCAAAGGAAAGTATTGAGGAAGTACCACTTTTACATTAGTGATGATCGCACACATTCTCTAAATTTTGTGCAAGGTTGCTTCCAGATTTTCTACAGTGGTTTGGCTCAAATGGGCATAAAATACGATCAACATATAATATGGTTTGATAACGGTGCAGCACAATTCAAGAACTTGCGCATGTTCTACTAGTTGTGTAGGATGCATGTCATTATAGGTGTTCAACATATATGGAACTTTTGTGAGGCTGGACATGGAAAGGGGGAGCATGATGGTGCAAGAGCATGCGTGAAAAGAGCATTAGCATGAGAAGAGTTAAAGTATAAAGACAGTGCAAATTTGATAGATGCAAAATCAATCGTCAAGTGGTGTAATGCTTTGATGGGTCTAGGTAATGAAGGTACGTCTTCAGTTCATATATTTTTTTGGTTGATGGATGATACTAACATTGCACCATATGAAGAATATTATACACTAATAGGATCGAGTGAGGTACACTCTTTCCTTAGCTCAAATACAGGTTCATGGAGTATCGATACATGAAAGATGGCATGCTTTTGTTCTTCATGTACAATGCAAGACTAGAATGATTGTGAGTCAAGGGAGTGGGTTGACAAATGGTTCACAAGTTATCTTATCCCACTTCACACATATCGCCCTTCGATGGCATTGGAACTGAAACAAATAGAATCATCGGTTGACTTTGACCACGTATCAGATCTAGTTCAACGAGCTGATATATCTACTTTCTTAGTTGTTGAAATTCCATATCGTTAGATCTTACTTTGTACTGTATTCATAATGTTGACAAATTTCAAGAGATTTTTTCCACATATCAATGCAAGGCATGTTTATGCAGTTATTGTAGATGATGACAATGAAGAGGGAATAGACTATTACTTGTGTCATTGTGTTGAGACCGAAATTAAATTGGAGGCCCCAGTTATAGATGGAGAAAACATTGAATACCCTACAGGCTCAATTGTGGTTACTAGAACATGGCTTAAAAGGTACCCACATTCAAGTGTTAAACATTGGCTATTTCAGGACTTTTACATGCATCGTAAGGTTCTTCATTACTCGAACCTTTTCGTGGCATCCAATATTCATTTGACCAAATATGGGGGTAGAACTTTGAACAAAAGACGTTGTGGAAGGTCTGTGAGCCTGACCATGAGGCAATACTTGACACAATAAAGAGTAGAGCAAACCTGGATGGTTCATTGGATTAATTTGTAAGTATATGCACATTGGTTCTTATTAATTTATACTTGTATGCACATTAATTTGTTTGATGCCAATGCTATCATCTTCTTTTATAGTGATTGGTGTCCCCTTGCAAAAAATGCAGATATATGAGCCATCCAAGAGAATGTCAACCAGAAAAGCAATGCAACATCCTTATTTTGATGTCTGCATGCAACATCTATAAGTGCCTTCCATCTATTTTTATTTCATTTCCATTTTGGATTCTCTTTCTTTTTCTCTTTTACTTTGCATATTTTTAAGTAAACTATTAAGGGTTGATTGATCTTTCGTTGCAAAAAAAGCCGATTTAAGAGCCATCAAAGAGAATCTCAGCCAAAAAAGCAATGCAACATACTTATTTTGATGATTTTGACAAATCTCAATTTTGATTTCAAGCCATTATAAGAGATCATGTGAATCTTAGCGAGGGAATCTCAAGTTACTCATTTGAAGTTAACCTCATAATGAGCACCTATAATGTAGACATGTAAAGAGAATCTTGAATGTATGAGTGACATTGTAAAAGATCTAAGAGAACAAAGTCCCAGAGGCATTGTAATAAGATTTAATTACATAATGAGATATACTCAAATATTGTAAGGTTTCATTTCATGTTTGGTGTAGTAGCACCTTGTTCTGTAAATGCCTTGAGTTGAAAAATTTACAAACTTTGAATTTTGAAATGTAAACAATGTGAAAAAGGTCATATAAAGGTCATGTAAACAATTTGTACACATTTTTCTGCAACTCGTGTGACCAAGTGGACTATTCCAATAGGTCGGAATAGGTATTTTTATGCTAGGCATGGTCCTCTTTCGCACCGAAACACGTAGAATCGCTCTGAGCTATGTTCCACCAAATCAATCCCTTAAGGGTCCAAAGTGCAAAATGGCTGAAAACTTCAACATGCTAGTACTCGGATACCCTGACACTTAGAAACTTCTCATCTAATCGTACAGAAAGGAATTGGGCTCCTCTAGAAAAACCTCTCTCAGTTTTGGCTATCTTGGAGTGGTTTTCTCGTGGCGGCGGATTTTCACTTGATGGAAAAAGTGTCAAATTCAAGCAGTGCAAAGTTGCAAAGTGGTGCAAATTATGCTTTGCCACTCGTGTGACCAAAATAACTGCTCCAATGTGTCTGAATAGGTATGTTTACACTAGGAATGGTCTTTTTTCACACCGAAACACGTAGAATCTCTCCAAGCTATGTTCAACCGAATCGGTCCCTTAAGGGTCCAAAGTGCAAAATGGCTGCAAAATTTAGCATGCTAGTACTCGGATACCATGACACTTAGAAACTTCATGTCTAATCCTACAAAAAAATTTTGGGCCCCTCTAGAAAAACCTCTCGGTTTTGGCTATCTTGGAGTGGTTTTCTCGTGGCGGCGGATTTTCACTTGATGGAAAAAATGTAAAATTCAAGCAATGCAAAGTTGCAAAGTGGTGCAACTTTCGCTTTGCAACTCATGTGACCAAACTAACTGCTCCAATGCATCCGAATAGGTATGTTTATGCTATTCATGGTCTTTTTTCACACTAAAACACGTAGAATCGCTTTGAGCTACTTTCAACCGGAACGATCCCTTAAGGTTCCAAAGTGCAAAATGGCTGAAAACTTTAGCATGTTATTACTTGGATACTGTGACACTTAGAAACTTCTTTTCTGATTCTATATAAAAATTTTGGGCCCCTCTATAAAAACCTCTCCCGGTTTTGGCTATCTTGGAGTGGTTTTCTTGTGGCGGCGGATTTTCACTTGATGGAAAAGGTGTCAAATTCAAGTTGTGCAAAATTGCAAAGTGGTGCAACTATGGCTCTGCAACTCATGTGACCAAGTGGACTATTCCAACATGTCTGAATAGGTATGTTTATGCTAGGCATGGTCATCTTTTGCACTGAAACATGTGGAATCACTCTGAGCTATGTTCCACCGGATCGATCCCTTAAGGGTCCAAAGTGCAAAATAGATGCAAACTTTAGCATACTATTACTTGGATACTGTGACACTTAGAAACTTCTCGCCTAATCCTATAGAAAGGAATTAGACCCCTCTAGAAAAACCTCTCTTGGTTTTGGCTATCTTGGAGTGGTTTTCTCTTGGCAGCGGATTTTCACTTGATGGAAAAGGTGTCAAATTCAAGTTGTGCAAAGTTGCAAAGTGGTGCAACTATCGCTCTGCAACTCGTGTGACCAAGCGGACTATTCCAACATGTCTGAATAGGTATGTTTATGCTAGGCATGGTCTTTTTTTGCACTAAAACACGTGGAATCGCTCTGAGCTATGTTCCACCGGATCGATCCCTTAAGGGTCCAAAGTGCAAAATAGATGCAAACTTCAGCATGCTATTACTTGGATACCGTGACACTTAGAAACTTCTCGTCTAATCCTATAGAAAGGAATTAGACCCCTCTAGAAAAACCTCTCTCGGTTTTGGCTATCTTGGAGTGGTTTTCTCGTGGGGGCAGATTTTCACTTGATGGAAAAGGTGTCAAATTCAAGTTGTGCAAAGTTGCAAAGTGGTGCAACTTTCGCTCTGCAACTCGTGTGACCAAGCGGACTGTTCCAACACATTTGAATAGGTATTTTTACGCTAGGCATGGTCTTTTTTTGCACCGAAACACGTGGAATCACTTTGAGCTATGTTCCACCGGATCGATCCCTTAAGGGTCCAAAGTGCAAAATAGTTGCAAACTTCAGAATGCTATTACTCAAATACCGTGATGCTTAGAAACTTCTCATCTAATCCTATAGGATTGTGTTGAGCCTGTCTACAAAAACCTCTCTCATTTTTGGCTATCTCGGAGTGGTTTTCTAGTGGTGGCGGATTTTCACTTGATGGAAAAAGCATCAAATGCAAGCAGTGCAAAGTTACAGAGTGGTGCAACTTTCGTTCTGCAACTTGTGTGACCAAGCAGACTATTCCAACACATCCAAATAGGTATTTTTACGCTAGGCATGGTCCTCTTTTGCACTAAAACATGTGGAATCACTCTGAGCTATGTTCCACCAGATCGATCCCTTAGGTTGGAGGAGTCTTAAGTTGCAAATTTGTAAGTTGCTTAAATCAACAAATTTGAAATGATATTGAATGGCCTACTTCGCACTCATTGCATCTAAGTGATACTCACAGAGGTGAGGCACTAGGCCTTCCTGGGAGGTCACCCATTCTAGTATACTCCAACTCAAGCGCTTAACCACGAAGTTTTTTCCCCAAGGTTAAGCCCACTTAGCTTGTAACCACATTTGCAAAACCTTTAGCAAGTGTTGTGCCTTATGAAACATTCATTATAGAGCCCCTTTAGCTCATCAATTGATAAATAGGAGGTATTTTCTACAATGTGTCAAATTGTGATATTGCTATCAAGATTCCATTGAGCAGTCATTTGTAGTATTAGATATAGCTCTAGCTTCTACAGTATTGCACACGATTGCAGATAGTTTCAAAGATCTAGATAACATCAATAGTTCACATTACTCAAGAAGGACGAACATCTTAAAGATATTTGCAGAAATCAAGAAAATTAACCTTCTTGTGGACTTAGGGTTTCAATATTTGATCTACAACATGTTCCACCATTTCTTCAGTAGGATCAATAACACACATAATGAAGGTGTGTTTGTAGCCATGAAAGATTATGGTTCGAACTATCCAAGAGAGTGATGTTTTATCTCGACCAACCATATTTATACCATGGTTTGTTTGGAAACAAGGATGGGTTCTCTCTTCAACGGCATATACATTATTCCTCAATGGGTTCACACCAATATTACAAAACTAGGACTCACCTCGGACTTGACAAGCCATTTTTTGACTTGGACTCGGGCTCTGAGCCCAGACTCGACAAATAGAAAAACCTAAGAAATTCAAAGATTTGTAAGGATTTAAAACTTGTTTCATGCACCCTTTAATAAACAAACCTTAAAGACACAATAGCATCATCAAATAGAAATTACTATGATCCCATACACAAACATACATCAATCACATAAGTATAAGCACAAATTTTAGTTGAAGGAAATAACACATTTAGATATATAAATATTGTGATATTCCTATCAGGATTCAATCGTGTAGTTTTACAAGTCAAACACATTGACCCATGATTCATCGGTAGTGGTTCACAAGAATACATCTCTCATAATAATGAATGGTTCATAAGGAGGAAGATAAATCTTCATACATTTCTTCTATCACAAATGAGATAAGTGCTTGGTTTCATGAACGTCATGAGACAACCATTAATGGGGACTAGATACATGAAGAACTAATGGAGAATGATAATGGCTTCAGACCTGCTATAAAGGAATTTTTTTTCGTTTCAATGATGCAAGAGGTTTTTGGTTTCACTACCAAAATGAGCCTACAAAGAATGCATGTGAAACTCCTTTTAACCTTGAGGGTGTACTTACTCCATCTCAAGGATCATGCATTGAGGATGAAATAGATCAATGCTAGGGCTAACCAATTAATAATTATACACCTAAATAATTCAAACACCTACATGTCAATAAGGGAAGTACAAGTACTCAAAAACACGTAAGTCTCAAAAAGTATACACACGAATACATAGTATACACAAATTAAAACAAAGTATATGCACGAATACAAAGTATATGCATGAAAACATGTAAGCCACAAAGTATACACTCAAATGCACGTAAGTCACAAAGTATACACATAAGTTGTAAAGTATACACTTAAATACATGTAACTCATATCTATCGAATCATCAATTTAGAATGTAAATATGGACAAGCATCGATAAAAAATATTTGTATTAACCAAATAGCCATGTAGGCATGTAGGCATACATAAATTTATGCTGATATAAGTATGAAATATATGTACAAAATAGCCATATAGGCTTATGAGAATGCCATCTAGGCATACAATGTCAAATATGTCCAATAAAAAATATGTACAAAACTGCCATGCAGGCATACAACAAAGGACTCTGGAATCAAAAGTCATTGCTCTCCATACACAGGAAATAAAATATTTCCCTTTCCTTTTCACTCAGATAGCGATAGGTCTGTCACTCATTTTTGCTGCACTCATGGAGTGCTCCTGCTACTCCTAGGGTTTAGTTCATGGTGAATTTTTAACTATTACAATAAGAAGTAAAGACATGAATATATAGAAATTACATTATAAAAAATGATATATTTGACAAAATAATCACTTACAGCCATCTCACGATCTCTCTCCATGAGGGAAATATCCTCACGCCCATGCTCAGGTGTGCTCAAGCCCTGTATAAACCATACAAATAGACAAAAACTATGTGAATCAATAATGGTTTGATTTTTCACTAACTAACATCTATAACAACAAATGTAAATTAAAATTTACTAATTTTCCTCATACCTCTTCTGTCAGAGCCATCGAGGATTGTATAGTAGATGTCACACCAATATCCATTTCCCTCGTCACATTCGAAGGTGTATCATCTCACAACAACTAAAAATAAAACAACAAATTATTCAACGTAATCAACGATGTGCATGTATAAACTATACAAATCTATTAAATACTTGATTCATTAGTTAAACTCTTTATTCTATTACCTGCATGGAGGTTTGAGTAAATTCACCGCCACTGGGAAGTGTTCCATCAAAACCTCCAATATTAGTTTGTTCAACATCCAAAATTGCATATTAAATTACCATTCGTAAAACAATGCCATTAATATGCAATAAACTTATAATTGTTTACTATTTAGATACCCTAGCGATAGGTGTATTGCAAAAATAGGTTGGTGGGGGGCCGGTGTATCCAGTCTCAACACTGTGACCCTGAAATTTTATTAAAGACATAAAACATTTTTAGTTAATCTTGCATTTCAAAATCAAAATTTAATAAATTAAATTCAATTAACACATGCACTAACTTTTACTTGACTATCAATGCCATATGCCTCATGCAAAATGTCAGTTTCCCTCTCCATCTCCATAGCTGCACATGGATCATGCATACCAGTCTCCTGAGGGTCGGTGGGGTCATGTGACCAAGTAGCCCAGCAAGATTGACACACATGTGTTCAAAGGCCACCACTAGAAGACTTCCCTAGATGACGTTGTAGAATAGGGCTAGTATGATGGATGACACTCTAGGTCAAAGTGTTGATTGCCTGCAATGTCTCTACATCAGCACTTTCCTTCACGACAGAAGGCATAACAACATGCTCATGAGGTGGCCTAGCGAGAGCTCATCTACCTTGCTGCGTAGGATCTGGCTGTGCACTAGGTTTATCCTGAGCTAACCCCCCACCTCTCCCCTAGAAATCCCTCATATCAATATAATTTGGGATTTTGTTCAATATGAACTCATTGTATAGTTTCCTAAGGAAATATTGTGGGACCTCGCAATTGTTGCACGGTGGGTAATCGAAGACCATGTACCACCTATCATAAAACCGCTCCTTCATCTTTTGGTGGTGGCACCAATGGATAGGAAACCTCTTTGCATTGAGGGTGAGATTTTGATTTGTGCGTGGGTAGGTGAATAATGAGCACAAATCACCTTTTGTAATTTTTAAATCTTTCACATCCTTGAATGATAGTTTATTTGCATAATAGTCCCTAGCCGCCTGTCTCCTATCTTCCCATCCAGTTATTTGTTTGCTAATTGAATCTGCGTTTGTTAACATATCTTTTAATCAATTTTCTAGGGTCATTTTTTCTGTGGTTGAACCATTTGGATCACTCAACCTATTGATCAAATCCTTAATTTGTTTTTTGTTGTTCTCAATTTCACTCATTAAATTTTGTTGAGTGCCAGGAGGGGGTTGAGTGATTGGTGGAGGAGGTTAATGTTGTGGTTGATTTTGATCTTGAGGATTTGGTTGGTCTTCCTGTTGAGGATTCTGAGGGTTTGTAGGTTGATTTGCATCTCCTAAAAATTCAAACAAATAGATATCAAATTTAAAATAAAAACCATAGAATCCTTACCTCTTATAGCTCCTCATTGTCGTGGTGCCATCGTTGTGAAGAAATATAGATTCTTGGTGAAGAAATTCTCCTCCTAGAACGCGAGCGTGATATTTTGGGTTTTTTGGCCGCGGGTGCAACAAAAAACCAATTGAAATGCAAATGAGATATTTGCATTTGTTTTTTTTCTTTTAACAGTCGATAACATGAGCGCATTATAACGCGCTCGCGTTATGTCTTTGTAGTTGTAGCCACCGAGACCTTGCCTAGGTTTAACGAAAAACATAACGCGAGCACATTATAACGCACTCACGTTATGGTTTTCAAAAGAAATTATTGAGGGTGTCCACGGAATTGCTACCCATTTCCATGCACCCGCCCAAAAGGGTTTTTAAAGGAAATTCTCAGCTTTCCACCAATATAAATTATGCTTTACTTTGAATTTAATAAATAATTATTATTCATTTTCTATTTGAATTACAACTAAAGTCATGATTGATAGGCTGATTCAAAAACATCTATAGATTTCAAACGGTATCACATTTTTTGAATCCTAAAAATGTGTCACATTCTATGCTTTGCATAATATAGGATTAAACAAAAATAAATCGAATTTCCTAAATTTTTGACCAAGTTAAGGTGGTCAGACATACGAGTTTTTATATTTTTAAAAAGTTGTAATAAAAAAATCATAATTAATTATTTACTCAGAAAAAAATTATAAAAAAATATGCATCACATCAGGACATGAGTCATATACTTATATCTAACTATATTTACAATGAATTTTTATTAAAATTTAATGTTTTTAAATGGATTTTGATTAAAAACTAGTGTTGTTGATGTATTTTTATCAAAAACTAAAGTTTCTTATGGATTTTTGTGAGAAAGTAGGGTTTTTTTACAATAATTTCATTAATATTGTGTAATTTCAATTAGATTAATTAGTTTTTAACTTTAATCATGTATTATGGCTGAGAATGAAAATGCACAAATACCAAATGCTTCACCACCTGCACAGCCAAATGCTCCACCACCTCCACAACCACCAATTGAAGACTTAATTGGTGAAAAAATGGGGCAATTGAGGGGCATTTGTGAAGTTTATAAGACAATCCCTCAATTATCTAATATGACAAACACATTGAAGGAAATAATTAAAAATATAGAAACCCTCTCCACCCAACATAATTCCTTTCATTCATGGCGAGAAGACATGAGGGAATATTATCCATGTGGATTGTCTTACGATGATGTGAAAGATCTCCAAATAACCAAAGCCCAAATAGCCTCTTTATTCATTAACCCCTGCATCGGTTTGCTCGTGAATGTTAATAAACCAAAACTTTCTATAAAATGGTGCACAAATAGGGACATAGTAGATAAATTTTGGGATCATTGGTGTATGGTTTTTGATAAACCACTGGGTAAGTGCACAAATTTATGACACAATTTAGGTGAGAAATTAAAAAACGATAAAAAAAACCCCAAAATAAGACCTTTGGCACACGCCAAATGACCCAAAATCCATTTGGCACACACCAAATGGCTAAAAGGACATTTGGCGTGCTCCAAATGTCTTTTTAGACATAAAAATAAAAAATCAGGTTTGGAACCCTCATTTTGTCTTCAACCCATGGCTTGAGGAGGAGGATTTTAGGTCTGCAACTCTCGCTCACCAAATCTCTTCCATCGTTTGCATCCTTAGCTTTCCATTTTCCACGAGGATGCTGCCAACACATCAGAGAGGTTGAAGATTGCAAAGAGGTGTGTATTTTTATTCTATTTATTTAGAATTTGATTTGGAATGCAACTTTAAATAGATTTTTATAATAAAAATTTCTTCTAATTCTCAAGGAATGAATCTCCACCTCAAAACATTGAGAATTCACAATCACCCCCTCATCAAGAGCCTCCTATACAAGAACAACCCAAAACCCCTCCATCAATTCATAGGCATCCTCAAGGAACACAAGAAAATATTCAAAATCAAATTGAAAACAATAAAAGAGACATTCAACAATTAATTGCAAGATTAACCAAACATGTCGAACCCACCCTTATTGGAGAGGGATTACTGAATCATTGAATTCAATTTTAACTCATGTAGGAGAAATGAGTGAGAAAATGAATTTTTGGTCAACTAAGACAGATGAGATGAGGCAATTTTATGCTAATGGTTTGTCATATGCAGATGTCAAAAAATGAAAAATTAGCAAAGCCAAGTTTTATGCCCTATTTAAAGACCCAAAAACCAATGAAATTTTGTCCCATGCATGCAGGAGGTTCCCCATCCATTGGTGCCACCATGATTTAATTAAAAAAAAAAATTGGGAACAGTGGTGGATGGTATTTGACTAACCTCCATGCAATAACCATGAGGTTCCGCAATACTTTTTGAGGAAACTCTATTGCGATTTTTTCCTCAATAAAATGCCAAACTATTTTGACATCTTAGACATTTAGGGTAGAGGTGGAGGCTCCACACACGATAGACCTATTGCACAACGTAATTCGTAGTTGGCATCGAGAGCCTTGGGCAGACCCATGGTGGAGCATGTCGTTGTTCCTTCCATTGTTAAGGACAGTGTAGACGTGGCCACGATGAAGTCGATTGGCTCACTCACCTAGACCATTTTACAGTGTACAAGTCCTCCAGTAGAGCCTGGTGTGGAGGAGATGTGTAGGCCTCGAGCTCCACCCCACCATTGTGGCGCTTGTCGTGTTGTTTGCACATACGATTATCAAGGTGCTCGTAATGCAGCTACATATCCTACGTTAGTTGTAGAGGCGATGGCTTTCACGGATGATATTTTGAATGATACATTCGGCATTGATGCTCAAGTAAAATTTAGCAAGTTATTTTAATGTTGTTTATTAAAATATATTTTGAAATTTAAGAATAACTAAATTAGTAGAATTTTGATATGATGAAATTTCAGGGTTGCATTGTTCATGAGGGATTCTCTATTCCTATAGACCCTTATACATTCTCGACGATGAGTCCATAAGTATGCAACTAGTATTAAAGATATTATTATTGCATTTGAACAATTGAATGTTATATTTGAATGTTTGTCTCATATCATGCTTCGGATTTCAAACAATTTCCTGGTGCACCTTCTTCCTCCACACCTCATGATTCATATCCTCAAACAACATACACTCAGGTATCGTTTATTCATTAATGGTGTTATAAATCTATGTTAGCTAGTTTTCGTAATTTTGTGTATATATAAATCTAAAAAATTGATGAGAAACACAAACATTGCATTCAAGTATTCCTTGATCGTGTCACATTATGTTCTCCTATATCAACATGATACCTAAGATATGGTTTCATTTGTAGTTTTTGACAAGAGATAGCCCTGGTGATGTTGGTGGCATGATGGACCATGGAGTTGTTGCAGCAATAGCTAGTTCTGATCCATTGAGAGAGGTATGGAATAGATTAGTCGATTTGTCATTATATTTTCTCTTTTATGGACTATTATGGAAATTTTCACAATAATTTTATGTAGTTTAATTTATATCTTCATGGTTGCTATAGGTGGTTGTCACTCCAAATCGTAGACATGGTGATGCTTCAAATGTGAATGATGACTATATGTATGTGGTAAGTGATTATATTTTAGTATATGCCATTCCATAATTCAATTTATATGTTTTAACATATTTACTTTTTATTGTATCAGTTGAAGGTCCAGAGTGAAGAGAGGAGGAGTAGTGAGTGTGTTCAAAAGACAATACAAGCAACAGTCACACCATCCAGCCGAATTTTGAATGTAGCACGGGATCTATTTCCTTCCCCTAGAGGGAAATGACTATGTATTAGCATTTTTTGTTGTATTCCTATGCGGCATTTTGGAACATATGTTTTTTACTATTGATATATACATGATATTTTATCTCCAAATGGATCCTTTGTACTAATCCTATATGGTTTTTTTGGATATATTTATATACTTTTATCAATATATATCATTGTATAGCCTTTCGGATTTTTGATTAAATAAAATCTTATTTTGCTACTGCCATTCTTCAATGCTGTTATCATGCATATCGTGTAAGTTGTATGCTTGAATTTTGTAGGCATGGATTTTTTTTACATCTAATGCTTAATTAATTATTTTTGAATGCTCAATAAGCCCCATCTAAATCGTATGTATAAATAAGTTTCATTTGTGGTGGTTTTTATCCTTTGGAATGCTTCAATTACTTGTGCCTCATCGATGTAGAGGAAAGGAGGCTCAAACCCAATTATTTTGGCAACTTGCCTTCAAGCGGCTCCTAATAAGATTAATACAACCTATTTTGAGCAATCTACACAACCTCAAAGCCCCATCAAACCAAAATCTTCATTCAACACCTTACCCAACAATCCATCCTTGTAGCACTCTGATGTAGAGCCAAGGTGAAGAAGACTCATAACAATGGAAATTTCAATTCTCGATCAAGAACTCTTCTTCATAATGATTCATCCTAATAGGCATCAACCCACCCTCAAGGGTCTCAACTCCTCAACCTTGAAAATGAACAACAAGACTCCACCAAGGCCCTACAAAGACCATCAACATTCATACAATGACAATTTAATCAATTGAGAACAATCCCTAATAATTGTAAGATTAACAGAGCATGTTGAAACCCACCATTATAGGAGAGGGATTGTTGAATCATTGAAGTCAATTTTAACTCATGTAGGAGAAATGAGCAAGCAAATTAATTTTTGGTCAACTAAGAGAGATGAGATGAGGCAATTTTATGCTAATGGTTTGTCATATGCAGATGCCAAAAAACTAAAAATTAGCAAAGTCGAGTTGTGTGTCCTATTTAAAGAATTAAAAACCAATGAACCTTTGTCCCATGCATGTAGGAGGTTCCCCATCCATTGGTGCCACCATGATTTAATTAAAAATAAATTTTGGGAGCAGTGGTGGATGGTATTTGACCAACCTCCATGCAATAACCATGAGGCGCCGCAATAATTTTTTTGGAAACTCTATTGCGAGTTTGTCCTCAATAAAATTTCAAACTATTTTGACATCTTAGAATTTCAGGGTAGAGGTTGGGGCTCCACACACGATAGACCTGTTGCACGACGTAATCCACAATTGGCACCGAGAGCCTTGGGCAGACCCATGGTGGAGCATGTTGTTGTTCCTTCCACTATTAATGATAGTGTAGAGGTGGACACGATGAGGTCAATTGGCTCAATCACCCAGACCATGTTATAGTGTGTGAGTCCTCTAGTAAAGCCTAGTGTGGTGTGTAGGCCCCGAGCTCCACCCCACCATTGTGGGGCTTGTCATGCTATTTGCATGTATGATTATCAGGGTACTCATGATGCAGCTACATAGCCTACGTCAGTTGTAGAGGTGATGGCTTTCATAGATGATATTTTGAATGATACATTTGGCATTGACGCTCAGGTAAAATTTAGCAAGTTATTTTAATGTTGTTTATTAAAATATATTTTGAAATTTAAAAATAACTAAATTAGTAGAATTTTGATATGATGAAATTTTAGGGTCGCACTATTCATGAGGGATGCTCTATTCCTACAGACCCTTATACATTCTCGACGATGAGTCCACAAGTATGCAACTAGTATTAAAGATATTATTATTGCATTTGAACAGTTGAATGTTATATTTGAATGTTTGTCTCATAACATGCTTTAGATTTCAAACAATTTCCCACTACATATTCTTCCTTCACACCTCGTGATTCACATCCTCAAACAACGTACACTTAGGTAGCCTTTATTCATTAATGGTGTTGTAAATCTATGTTAGCTAGTTTTCATAATTTTGCATATATACAAATTTAAAAAATTGATGAGAAACAGAAACATTACATTCAAGTATTCCTTGATTGTGTCACATTATGTTCTCCTATATCAACATGATACCTGATATATTGTTTCATTTGTTGTTTTTGAAAAGAGATAGCCCTAGTGATGTGGGTGGTGTAACATAGAATAAAATCTAGATTAGGATATTTGTAAACTAGAATAAACGATGTTAATCTTAATCTATAACCAATATTAATCTAAATCAAACAACAAATAATGAGGAAATAAACATAATGAATAACTAAACAAACGAATTGAAAAGGTCTCACCGAATATGTGCTCACTCCTTTGAATTATCCTGATTGCTCTTCTCCATTTTGTTGTTTCAGTATTCTTTCCTTCAAATTTCTCAGTATTGATGCAAGCATAACTTCATTGAGTGTCTAAGAAAAATATCAAAGATAAGTTTTTTCTCAAAAGTGTATGATTTCGGGAGGAGGAATAATGATTATGACAGGCCATTTTATAGATTTTTGGTTTTCGAACGATTGGCTCAGATTGAAAGAGAGATCGACAAATGAGATTGATGAGTGCCATGCGATGTGAGTTTTGTGTCAGATAGAACATGAGTTAGAACATGAGTTAGAACGCAAGTCAAAAAAGACTGCAGGATATAGACTAAGTTAGAACGTGAGTTAGAACGTGAGTTAGAACATGAGTCAGAAAAGACTGCAGGATACAGACTAAGTTAGAACGTGAGTTAGAACATGAGTTCAAGATTTTAATCTCCAGTTAAGAGTCTTCGAAATTAGAAGAAACAGACTTTGAATGTCAAAGAAAAAGTTAGAAGTTGAAGAATAATGCATTTGAATGCAAACATGAGTTAATTAATTAAATAAAGATATTTAATTAATAAACACATCATGCATATGAGTTGGAACTAGTTAACTAACTAGTTGTGACAGAGAGTCCTCTCACAGAGACAATCAAATGTAGAATCCGAAGATAACTGGAGAACTAAAAATAGATCTCGAGTTAGAAGGTGAGTGAGTAATTAGTCAACTGATTGACAGAAGAATGTGACATAAATAAATAGGAATTAAATGTTAATATAATTCAACATTCAAAAATGAAAGATTTAATTAAATAAATAAAGACAATTTATTTAATTTGACTATTGTAAAGGTGGGATTGAATAAATTAAATAATAAATATTTAATTATAGATAGAGGGGGTTAAATGAATAATTAAATAATAAATATTTAATTATAGTTGAAATATGACAAAAGGGATAGTTAAATAATAAATTATTTAATTAAGAAGGAATAATTAATTAGTTAGCGACATAATTAAATAAACATGGTTTATTTAATTAACCAAAGTTGAATAAAGGTTATTTATGAATTAATGAATTAATTAAAAAGGGGTTTTTTTTAATAAAGTAATTATGTGTTAGAAAGGGTAATTTAATAATTAACATTATTTAGTCATGACCATGGATAATAGAAAATTATGTCGAAAGTGGTGTTCGCAGACCTAGACCAATTTTCGGTGTCTATAGTTTTCCCCTCTTTGATACAATGTTGTTTCGGCATTGTGTCAAAGAAAATATGCCCCGATCATGCCCCAGCATGAAATAGGTTAGGGTATGCCCCCTTAGGAAAATTGATAATTTTTGAAAAATTTCAAAAAAATTAGGAAATGTTCCCGATAAGTCAATTTGATAGTTAGAAATACTATGGAGTTGACGAAATTGAAATTGGAGGTGATATGGACATGTACGGGTCATTTGAAGTTGAAAGGTTAAGCGGCCAATAGACAAGGGTAGAATAAATGCCACCCAAACCCTATCTATAAATAGGAATTAGGTTGAAAACTAATTCATTTGCACCCGGAAGAGTTTGGAAAACAAAGAATTTTCTCTGACTAGCGGACGAAAATGGCACCCATTCCCTATGTTGCGCATCGAGGATATCATATCTGGACCTTCAGGCGGCCAGCCAATGTAGGACCACCGGTATGTACCTAAAAATGAACCCTTGAATTTTATTTTTGCACATAGTTTTAGGTCTTCAAAAGTTAATTAGCATATGCGGTCCTTTGCGAACGATGCATATGCCGTCGTATTCGCCGCATTTGACTGTGAAATGACGCATGTGCAAAAACATGTCTAGGCTAGGTTAGGCATTTTAGGGGTTAAACGCATTTGCATTATAATGCACTGCATATGTATTTATGCAATGCATCTGTTTTATGGATAAACACATGTAGGGTAGTGAACCACATGTGCATTAGTGAAATGCATATGTAGCAAATAGATAGGATGAGAAAATGGACCACATTTGGTGTTTTGCACCGCATTTTGTCTTTTTGCACCGCATTTGCAGTACGTAAAAATGGGTGTGAGAAATGTGCAACACATATGTAATATGCGACGCAAATGAGTTTTCATGCAACGCATTTGTTAGAGTGCACCGCATCTGTTACAGTGAGCCGCATTTGGCTGGTAAAATTTTCCGAAAAAATTTCTAAGGAAAAAGTTTAAAAATCTTGACATCATGGTTGAAATGCAGGTTGTATTGGATCCTATATATACGCAGGAGACATGTCCTAACACATTCGATCTGAGAGATCATTTGAGTAGTGCAAAGATACGGCTTTTGTGGAGACTTGGTCTACGTCACTATCTATTGATGCCCACCATTCGGACGAATAGGGGGATGCTCACTATGTTGTGCAAGCGATGGCACTCTGGGATATTGTCATTTCATTTGTTGACTAGGGAGGTGACTCTCACATTGGAGGATGTGTACAGGATACTGAGACTACCTATTAGAGGAGAGCGAGTGATGTATGATACCCAATGCGGATTGAAAGAGTTAGCGAGATTTTATCAAGTGGACAATATCAGTAGGCTCGATATTGAGCATTATGAGATCAGATGGTCGGTGTTATCTGATAGATATGATAGGATTGATTGTATATTATGTACATTGATAGGGGGGATAGTTCTACCAGACCGACGGGGTCATGGTTTTCCTTTTGGATGGGGTGAGATGTTGGTGTGGATGTTGGAGAGAGAGACCAGGTATGCTTGGGGTCCATGTCTATTGGGGATGTTATATTTTCATTTACATGATATTGCATACAGAGACGCACAATAATTGAGTTGTGGGACCACTCTGCTGATGGTGTGGGCTTGGGAGAGGATAGTTGTGTTTCGTCCTCTAGTTACTATAGAGTGACAGGAGAGAGCTCCGTATATTTTTCGATACATGGGGTACATCACTCAAAGTCATGTGGGAGACACTAAATATTGGAGACATGCACTCGACATTCTAGATCAGTTCACTTGGAGACCATACATGGACTGTGAGGAGTGGGCGGATGAGGATATACATTTGTCATTTTGCAGACAGATACAGTACCTGATTGGGAGGACTATTTTCAGTGTGCATATCATAGAGAGACACCTACCAGATAGGGTTCTAAGACAGTTTGGCGAGGTTTAGGATGAGCCTCGTAGTAGAGCAGAGTTTGCTCATTCGTCGAGAGAGGTTCCATATTGGGGGCCCATGATTCCAGTAGCTACTGTAGAGGCAAAGATTTAGGCTTTACATCCAGTATAGTGGTGATGGAGAGATAGAATAGCAGACCCAAGGACAACAGTTGTGTATGATGCATAGTGGGCAGAGCATCGTCCTATTCCATACACTGATCTAGATTCGCCAGCACCAGTGGAGAGACGAGCCATAAGACTGAGAGGATGGCGGAGAGGTGGAGGTGCTAGAGTTGGTAGAGTTGGAGGGAGGAGTGATGATGGCAGAGGTGGTAGGCGAGGACGAAGAGGGGGTCGGGTAGGTGGACTTTCACCTATTCGAGAGCCAGCGAAAGAGGATGTACAGATGTTGGACATCGAAGGTGGAGCAGATGTATAGGGCAGAGATGAGCATGTTGCCAAGGAGGCAGTTGTAGAGGAGCAAGCTGATGTAGATATTGGAGGAGAGGATACCACAGAGGATTTTGATATGGATATGCATATAGACCCTCTAGGTGTTCTGGTAGGATATGGGAAGGATGATCTGGAGGAGGTGGAGGCACCTATGGAGGTGTAGGAGAGAGAGCTCAGGGATCGGATTATGGAGGGGAGATGGGAGGATGATGCCCCTAGGGATGGTGATAGGGTGGCCTTGGAGGAGAGATTGAGATTGATGACAACAGAGCTTGATGCTATGAGGATAGAGAGAGATAGTGCTTATACAAAGAGAGACAATATCCGAGCAGAGAGAGACAATGCACTCATGGAGAGGGATCAGGCCATAGCCCGACGACAAGAGATAGAGCAGCAGTTCATAGAGGTCAAACACCTTTGTAGTGGGTCTTCATCTAATGGAATGGTACGGGAGTTAGTCAGATCAGTTGTGAGAACTACCTTTTACAGGGATTTATATGAGGCAGTGGTGCCAGCAGAGAGACGAGCTCCTAGCTTTTCAAAGGTTCATAGTCAGAGATCATAGGGCAGGAGTCACACCAGGACATAGAGTACAAAGGGTGTGGTAGGACCACCAAGGGCAGGTCCGTATGAGAGGCCTTCCACCTCACAAAGAGCACCTTCGAGGCTTTTCCCACCACCTTCACCATGCAACAGTAGTGGCAATGGGACATGATGATAGTGTTACATATGTAGACATTGTATTTTGATCAGAGAGCCTGCGAGCTCATGTTTTATTTATGGAGACATTATGACATTGTATTGTGACACATTATTTTGAGCAATATATATATATGATTTTGGGCACTTCTGTATGATATACAGTTCTATTTTATGGTGATGCATTGCTTCTATATGATTATGTTTTCTAGATGATGTATGTATATGTGTTATGAATAAATGCTTCTACATGTGATGTGTTTATGCAGTTTATCATGTTATGGATGATTTAGATACTTATGATAATGGATGTAATGAATGGATATGATGTTATTTATATGTGATGGTGAGTTTTACATGCAATTCTTCCATTATGTATGATGATGAGATGCCTATAATGTAATTATTTTGTAAATATGTAATGAAGATGTTTAATGCAATGTAACTATATGAAATGTTTATAGAATGTATGTAAATGAAAATGTTCTGATCTTTTATTGTTATGTCATAGGACTTTATCATTATTTCAGATAAAAAATGTTAGCATGAATGAAATTAGAATGTCAGAAAGAAATAACAAAGGTTGATTGATTGAAAAACACATGATCTTTGATATTTTTCCAAGTATGCTATGCTTTTGTTGTTATCATCATTGGGCGGGACATGACACAAATGGATAGTACACATTATGATATGAGATATACCATAGTGTACAAAGTCATTCATCTGTGTAAAATAGACAGTCGCAAACAAGGAGTGTCTTAACTCAGACTAAGGACAAGATGCCCGAGTCATTTTTTCTTAACAAACCACAAACAGTAAACAAATAAAAGACGGGTCATGAGACATCATTGCTCCTCTAAATCCTTGATAGGACATCCTTGAGGAAACTAGTAACATAACTCAAAAAACCAATGTTAAAAAAGACAGTTGACAGACAGTATCCAAAGAAAAAGAGTCCTAAGACATCGTTGCTTCTCTAAATCCTTCAAGGGACATCCTTGAGAAAGCTACTAACTGGACTAAATTCACAAATTGATAAAAAGATAAGACAAAATAAGGTATAAAGTCATAAATCCAAATAAAAGTATTCTCCAAAACTTGATCTTGTGGGATTTTTTAATTGTTTGATGTTTGACATAGCGTAATGTGATGGAATGACACATACCACAATAAGACGTTAAGTTTGGTTTCGACTTGGTGACTATCTATATAAGGCATGACAAAGCCTAGTTTCGGAAAAGACACTTGCCGTATAAGACGTTGGAGCTTGATGACATTGATGCGACAAGCTACATGAGCCTATGATAATTTGATGACATATGTTGACAAGAAAGACATATCTTGCAAAGACATAAGTTGATCATTTTGGCAATGTGTTTGATATTGACTTGATGACTGTTTGTGGTGTTTTGCCTTGTTGCATGACTTGTTGTGATTCATTGACTGATTAACAGTGTGTGTGTGTGTGTTTTGACCGTGTATGACTTGAGATGATACCCTAAAGTACTGACCTAATGCAGCTAAAGACATGCATCTAAGTAAATGATATGCAATGTGTACGATAGTGAATTGAATGTGAATGAACCATATTGGACTAACCTAGTGTGGTCTCAGGAGCTCATCAATTGATTAGCATTCCCTACATTGTACATGTAGATACCTCATAGTTTGACACAACCAATGACTTTGAATGTACAAAGAGTCATGATTTAATGTGTGATACATGAAAAACCTAGACTGACTGACCCAATGCCTTGGGGGCACATCGATTGATGGCCTTACCTACATCCCAGTCGTAGAGGCAATGTAGTTTGACTATTTCTATGACTAACTTAACATGACCGACTTGACATGACCGACTTGACTCTATTTTTTGGGATTTTCTAACATGTTTTTGATTTTTTTGTGTTTTTGAAGTTTTCTACTATTTTTGGATTGTCAGGACATTTTTCGATGGTGTAATGCTATGTACAAGGTCTTCATGGAACAAAACAAGGATTTTCCCCCAGTCAAGAATAAGACCTATGAGATGGAGTGGGAAGTGTGATGGAATGGATGTTAGATGTCAATCGTTCCAAGCAATCGATAGGACAACCATTTATTATTAGGGATGGTGCAAAGTCTGATTGGAATGATGATAGATGGAAGAGCAGGTCTGACTACACATGGCGCCTGTTTGCCAGGATTTCACCATGGTACTTATCCATAGCACCACCGAAGCGGTTTTCACTATTGGATGGATTATTTCTCTTTACTTTTTTGTCATTTCTTTTTGGTGTTACAAATATGCCTGTTTACTAGGTTTTCATTAAGGTAACCATTTTTTTGTTTTTTTTGTATTTTCTAGATTAAGACACGGATTCTCAGAAGCTAAGCATAGAACCTCTTTAGATGAAGACTATTGATAGGTGAAAAAAGTGGCTCTCCTTCAGGAGTAGAGAGTTGGTATGCTGTTGATCCAAAGGCTTTTGTGACAATATAAGGCCCTAACTAGTTAGGTTCAAACTTTCCTATCTTTTCATGTTCAGCTTGATTCTTGGGATTCTCCATTAAAACCAGGTCATCAATGTAATGTGTCTATTTAGAACTTTCCTATTATAGCTTCAATGAAGACAATTCTGATATGCTTGCAAATGGTCTAGTGCTTTATGTCTTCGTTCATCCAGTAATTCTAGCTCTTGTAATCTGGAGACATGGTATTCTTCATCGTCAATGTGACCTTTCAAGGATACCCTCAAGGAAGGAATTTCAATCTCAATAGATAAGATAGCTTCAGATCCAAATACTAAGGAATATGGAGTGGCACCAATGGGAGTACGGATGTTTGTACGGTAAGCCCATAAGGCAGGATTTAACTGTAGGTGTCAGTCACGACCAGCATCATTGATAGTCTTCTTCAAGATTCTAACAATGGTTTTATTAGATGCCTCTGCTTGGCCATTACCTTGTGAGTAATATGGGGTGGAAAAATGATGTTTGATATGGAACTCTTCACATAGATGGTTTACTTATTGGTTTTTGAATGGGCGGCCATTGTCTGTGATTATGGATTGGGGTACACCATACCAAAAAATCATATAGTTTAAGATAAACTTGGATATTTGTGTGTTGGTGTTGTAGGTCATGGGAATAGATTTGATCCATTTGGTGAAGTATTCAGTGGTGGTTATGATGAATTTATGGTCGTTGGATGATGGAGGGCGTATCTTACCTATGAGGTCAAGTCCCCATTGGGAAAAAGGCCATGGTGATGTAATCGGATGAAGCTCTTGTGCTAGTGCTCTTATCAAATCTCCATTTATCTGACAGTGTCTACATTTCTTTACAAAGATATATGAGTCTTTCTCCATTGTAGGCCAATAATAACCTAATCTCATAATCTTATGGGCTAAAGTAGGACCACTCAAATGGGATCCGCATATACCCTCATGCACCACTCAAAAAGTTATTTGTTCTTCTTCAACATCGAGACATCTCATTAGGGTGTTATCTAAGGTACGTCTATATAGGGTATCTCCGATGATGGTGTACTTAGCTGACTTAAGAATGAACATTTGACATTGGTTATTTGACAAGTCTAGAGGTAAGGTTTGGTCGGTTAGGTAATCGAATATGTCCTTATACCAAGGGGAAGTAGGACCAACAATTGTACACACCATCACAAAATCAGGGACATCATAGGCGGGACCAAGAGCTATTCAACCAAAAAATCAAACTTAGGCACGTTACTTGGAATATCCAACAAGGAACCCATGGTTTTCATAGCATCTGCAGCCCTATTCTGAATATGTGGTGTAGATACCTAAAATTGGTCTAGGCCTGCGAGTACACATTTGACATAATTTTCTATAGTCCATGGTCATGATTAAATAATGTCAATTATTTAATTACCCTTTCTAACACATATTTCCTCTATTAATTAAATACCCCTTTAAAATTAATTCATTAATTCATCATTAATCTTTATTCAACTTGATTAATTAAATAAATCATATTTATTTAATTATGTCGCTAACTTATCAAATCCTCTATCAATTAAATAATTTATTATTTAATTACCCCTTTATCATACTTTTCCAACGATAATTAAATATCTTTATTTAATTATTCATTTAACCCCCTTTTCAACTATAATTAAATATTTATTATTTAATTATTCAATTCCACCCTTTTCCAAAGTTAAATTAAATAAACTATCTTTATTTATTTAATTAAATATTTTATTTTTGAATGTTGAATTAAATTAACATTTAATTCATATTTAATTATTTATGTCACATTCCTCTATCATTCAGTTATCTAAGTCATTCACTCACCTTCTGACTCAAGATCTATTTTTAGTTCTCCAGTTGTCTCTGAATTCAACACTAGTTTATCTCTACGAGAGGACTCTCTGTCACAACTAGTCGCTTAACTAGTTCTAACTCATATGCATGTATGCATCTATTAATTAAATATATTTATTTAATTAATTAACTCCTGTTTGCATTTGAATTCCTCATCTCCGAGTTATGACTTTGTCTTTGACATTCAAAGTCTATTTCTTCTATTTTTGAAGATTCTTAACTGAAGATTAAGATCTTGTTCTATCTGTAGTCTTTCCTGACTCATGTTCTAACTCACATTCTATCTGAGATAGAACTCACATCGCATGGCATTCATCAATCTCATCCATCAATCTCTCTTTCAATCTGAGCCGATCGTTCGAAAACACAAAGTCTATAAAATGGCCAGTCATAATCATTATTTCTCTCCCGAAATCACATACTTTTGAGAACAAACCATTCTTCGATATTTTTCTTAGACATTCAACACAGCTATACTTGCATTCAAACACAAAAATCTAGGGGCAAGAATACTAAAAAGGCAAAATGGAGAAGAGCAATGGAGATAATTTGAAGGGATGAATGCATATTCAGTGAGATCAATTCAGTTTGTTTAGTTTTAATCATGTTTTCATATTCATTCTTTATTGTTAGATTTTAGATTAGTTTTGATTTAGATTAGGATTAACAACTTTTTGTTCTAGCTGCAGATCTTATCCAAGATTTATCCTAAAATTGGTCTAGGCCTGCAAGTACACATTCGACATAATTTTCTATAGTCCATGGTCATGATTAAATAATGTCAATTATTTAATTACCCTTTCTAACACATATTTCCTCTATTAATTAAATACCCCTTTAAAATTAATTCATTAATTCATCATTAATCTTTATTCAACTTGATTAATTAAATAAATCATATTTATTTAATTATGTCGCTAACTTATTAAATCCTCTATCAATTAAATAATTTATTAGTTAATTACCCCTTTATCATACTTTTCCAACTATAATTAAATATCTTTATTTAATTATTCATTTAACCCCCTTCTCAACTATAATTAAATATTTATTATTTAATTATTCAATTCCACCCTTTTCCAAAGTTAAATTAAATAAATTATCTTTATTTATTTAATTAAATATTTTATTTTTGAATGTTGAATTAAATTAACATTTAATTCATATTTAATTATTTATGTCACATTCCTCTATCATTCAGTTATCTAAGTCATTCACTCACCTTTTGACTCGAAATCTATTTTTAGTTCTCCAGTTGTCTTCGAATTCAACACCAATTTATCTCTACGAGAGGACTCTCTGTCACAACTAGTCGATTAACTAGTTCTAACTCATATGCATGTATGAATCTATTAATTAAATATATTTATTTAATTAATTAACTCTTGTTTGCATTCGAATTCCTCATCTTCGAGTTATGACTTTGTCTTTGACATTCAAATTCTATTTCTTCTATTTTTGAAGATTCTTAACTGAAGATTAAGATCTTGTTCTATCTGTAATCTTTCCTGACTCATGTTCTAACTCACATTCTATCTAAGATAGAACTCACATCGCATGGCATTCATCAATCTCATCCATCAATCTCTCTTTCAATCTGAGCCAATTGTTCGAAAACACAAAGTCTATAAAATGGCCTGTCATAATCATTATTTCTCTCCCGAAATCACATACTTTTGAGAAGAGACCATTCTTTGATATTTTGCTTAGACATTCAACACAACTATACTTGCTTTCAAACACGAAAATTTGAGGCCTTCATCTTATCCTAATCATTTATCCATATCCTATTCTATTCCTTCATCTCATCCTAATCCTCCATTCACATCATATCCTAGTCCTCCATCCACGTCATATCCTAGTCATGCATTCATGTCTTATCCTAGCCCATCATCCCTCAACCCATTCCAAGCCTCCACATCCCATCCTAGTCCATCATCCACTAATCCATTCCTACTCACTCCATCCCAACCTGCATTTAGTCATGAGAATGCATTTATTCATGGTCTCCAAAATCGCATCCCATTGCCTAAACTTGAGGATACATGTCAAAAGGAAAGTCCAAAGCATGACATCATGGCTTCACCTTCATGTCAAGATCAACGAAGTCCATCCCATGACCCTATCTTTAGGTCTATTCAAGAAGTTCTCCTAGAAAGTCATGGCATTCAAAATACACCTATCCTTGGTCAAGAGTCCATCCACAACCATGTCATCCAGGACAACCCCATCTTTGATCAAGACCCTACCATTGATCCAGAAGTCCAAAACGATCCAATCCTTGACCTCTATGCCATTCATGATGAAACACTTGAAGATGATTCCATCCAAACTTCAAGTATTGACACTTCCAAAAGTGAGACACTTGCCTCCATGGGACACATAGATGAACTACCACTAGAACAAGAGTCTTCTAGCATGGACATATTTTCAAATGATCAAGTTATAGCTAAATTCACTGGACTCCATGATAATTATCATAAGGAAAATTTCTACATCGACATGGAAGCACTAATATCTTTTGAAGAACAGTCAGAATCTAATGTTTCACAAAATCAAACCAAAGATGTTAATCATAAATACATCCAACCTATTGATGAAGCTACAACATCTTATCAAATAGGATCATCTATATTTTTCAGAGCAGGATTTCTTGCAAAAGAGAAGATTCCAAGTAACAATGTCTACATACACAATAAGGATGGGTTAGCATCTTGCTTCCATAATAACAAGTACCCCATTGCAAACAGAATCTTTCAGAACATGCAGTATCAAGGCAAAGGACTAGGCCTACGCGAGCAAGGAATTCGAGAACCAGTACAACTTCAAGAAAATCCTAGACATCAGGGTCTTGGTTATTCATCAGTCAGAGAATCTAATGATGTTAGTGATACCTCCTCAATATTGGGGGCAACTTTATCTATTACAAACATCAAAATGGGGGCCATGAGTAGTTCTTACCATAAGATTTATGCCAACACTCCTTCCATCCACAACATAAACCGTCATTCCAACATGAATAAACCTTCCATTTGGAACCAACAAAAAGAAAAAAATTATTACAAATCCAAAGTTCAAAATCAAATGTCAAAGACCATCAAAGCAATCAAAAATCTGAGTGGACAAATGAAGTTAAAATGGATCCCAAAGACAAATGGATCAAGCAAAGAAAATATTTCAAATCCAAAAGTCAATCAAAATGTGGAGCCATAAGAAAAGAGGACTCGCACATATAATAAATGTCCACCTCCTTCACAATGGTCATCAAGCAAGGCATATAAAAGTGTTGGTCCCAAACGCTATCCCAATCAAAATTCCAAACTTTGCCCTCCAACATCCCAAGTTTGGAAAATAAAAAGTGATTCATCTAAACTTCTGACAAATCCCCCCACATCTACCATCATCCATCATAATCCAACATCTCGTCTAAATTCCAAATATCCCATGTCACAAATCCATCGCATCTTGGCAGCAACTCTTTATTGTAAGGACTCTCATGGCACTCTATCACGATGTGCATATTCTGATAAGGCCAACTCTAGTATCACAAAGGATCACAATGACATTGATCAATTGTATGCAAGTGCTATGATCCTAACAAGACAACTACTTCATAAAGGTCATTATTGGCATATCATGGCTCCAGTCTCTACATCAGCACCATCAATGGATTCAACACAATCAGTGATCATCTAAAGTATCGAGACAATCTTGAAAAAATTGTTACCTTGATGAAAACTTGGCAAATAGGTGTCATGGTGACACCAAAAAAATAAAAAAAATTGACAAAAAAAGTAAAGAGAAAAAAATTCATCCAACAGTGAAAACCTGGCAAATAGGCACTTTGGATAAGTACCATGATGAAAACCTGGAAAACAGGCATCATGTGTAAAATAAATTACCTATGTGGATCATTACACTTGGGGGCAAGTTGTCTCATCTCCCGTTCCCTTCACATGACATTTCCTATGAAATTTCCATCTATCCATCTAAACCCTATCACTTTCCATCCATTTTCCCATTGACTTTGATCTTGATAAGGACTACAATACAAAAAAAGGTCATGCTTTGGAAATTTTTTTGACATGTCTATCTCTTGGTCATACCTTATTCATTAAAAATCATGTCATTATCTTCATAGCCTCCTTTTTAATATGCGATATTGTCCTTGGAGACCATATGATAATTCTCTAGTCCAATCCATTCATGTCTCCTATCTTTTACCAAAGCCATCCATTGTCCTTTTATACCTATCATCCATCTTGGTTTTCCTTGTCTATGCTCTAAAGATCCCTCATCAGCCCATCCAGTCCTCATCAAGTCATTCCAAATGCAATAATATGGCAACCTGATGCATCATCCAAAAAATTCCTTGACTTTGACCCTGGCCCTACTATAGACTATTATCCTCTTGTCATATCATTGTCATCCTCACATTGTTTCGGGATGTGTCCTTCCCACATCAAACAATGTTGTTGTCATCATCACCTGTCAATTGGTATTCAGCTTGGCTAGCAGCAAGATCATGGTTGTTCTTATATTCTTGTGTGTAGGAATCATTTACATGCATTTGTCACAATCTACCATTAGAAATGTCTTGAAAAATAAAAATAAAAACATTATAAAATTCCAAAAATCCAAAACAAATCAAAATAGTCAGAAAATCTCAAAAATAGAGTCAAGTCAATCATGTCAAGTCAGTCATGTCTTGTCATTCAGGTCAAGTCGGTCATGTTAAGTCAGTCGTAGACATAGTCGAACTATGTTGCCTCTGCAACTGGGACGTAGGAAAGGCCATCAATCGATGTGCCCCCAAGGCATTAGGTTTGTCAGTCTAGGTTTGTCATGTATCACACACATAAAATCACAATGCTTTGTACATTCAAAGTCATTGGTCGTGTCGAACTATGAGGTCTCTGCATGTACAACGTAGGCAAGGCTAATCAATTGATGAGCTCCCGAGACCACACTAGGTCAGTCCAATAGGGTTCATTCACAATCACTCTCACACAAGTTGCATATCATAGTTTAAGGTATCATCTCATGTCAAACACTGTCTACACACACACTTTTATCAGTCAAAGAATCAAAACAAGTCATGCATCAACAAGGCAAAATGTCTCAATAGTCATCAAGTCAATATCAAACACATTGTCAAAGCGATCAACCCATGTCTTAGCAAGATATGTCTTTCTTGCCAATAAACGTCATCAAATTGTCATAGTCTCATGTGGCTTGTCACCTCAACGTCATTAGACTCCAATGGCTTATACGACACATGTCTTACTGAAACCAGGCTTTGTCATGCCTTATACAGAAGTCACCAAGTCGAAACCAGACTAAACATCTTATGCGGTATGTGTCATTCTCTCACATTACGCTATGTCAAACATCAACATCAAACAATCCCACAAGATCAAGTTTTGGTGAATACATTTATTTGGCTTTATGACTTTATATCTTATTTTGTCTTATCTTTTTATCGATTTGTGCAAGATCCTATTACTAGCTTTCTCAAGGATGTCCCTTGAAGGATTTAGAGAAGCAACAATGTCTCGGGATTCTTTTTCTTTGGCTGTTGTTTGTCAACTGTCTTTTTAGCATTGGTTTTTGAGTCATGTTACTAGTTTCCTCAAGGATGTCCTATCAAATATTTAGAGGAGCAATGACATCTCATGACCCATCTTTTATTTATTTGTTGTTTGTGGTTTGTCTTGACCAAACGACTGGGGCATCGTCTCCTTAGTCTGAGTTAAGATACTCCTTGTCTACGACTGTCCGTTTTGCATAGGTGGATAAATTTGTACACTATGGTCTATCTCATATCATAGTGTGTACTATCCATTTGTGTCATGTCCCTCCCAATGATGATAAAAAGAAAGTATAGCATATTTGGAAATATATCGAAGATTATGTCTTTTTCTCAATCAATCAACCTTTATTATTTCTTACTAACATTCTAAAATCATCCATGCTAACATTTCTTCTTTTCTGCATCTTCACCACCATTATCTATCCATTTCGAGAGCACACTCATGTTCTTTGAACCCACCTGTTCTCTCGAGGGGGCATACCACTACCTCCTCGTCATTCTACCTTTCATTGGGGCATACCTTACCCTATTTCATGATGGGGCATGACCGGGGCATATTTTCTTTGACACAACGTTGTACCAACATTGTATCAAAGAGGGGAAAACTGTAGATACCTAAAATTGGTCTAGGCCTGCGAGTACACATTCGACATAATTTTCTTTAGTCCATGGTCATGATTAAATAATGTCAATTATTTAATTACCCTTTATAACACATATTTCCTCTATTAATTAAATACCCCTTTAAAATTAATTGATTAATTCATCATTAATCTTTATTCAACTTGATTAATTAAATAAATCATATTTATTTAATTATGTTGCTAACTTATTAAATCCTCTATCAATTAAATAATTTATTATTTAACTACCCCTTTATCATACTTTTCCAACTATAATTAAATATCTTTATTTAATTATTCATTTAACCCCCTTTTCAACTATAATTAAATATTTATTATTTAATTATTCAATTCCACCCTTTTCCAAAGTTAAATTAAATAAATTATCTTTATTTATTTAATTAAATATTTTATTTTTGAATGTTGAATTAAATTAACATTTAATTCATATTTAATTATTTATGTCACATTCCTCTATCATTTAGTTATCTAAGTCATTCACTCACCTTCTGACTCGAAATCTATTTTTAGTTCTCTAGTTGTCTCTGAATTCAACACCAGTTTATCTCTACGAAAGGACTCTCTGTCACAACTAGTCGCTTAACTAGTTCTAACTCATATGCATGTATGCATCTATTAATTAAATATATTTATTTAATTAATTAACTCCTGTTTGCATTCAAATTCCTCATCTTCGAGTTATGACTTTGTCTTTGATATTTAAAGTCTATTTCTTCTATTTTTGAAGATTCTTAACTGGAGATTAAGATCTTGTTCTATCTGAAGTCTTTCCTGACTCATGTTCTAACTCACGTTCTATCTGAGATAGAACTCACATCGCATGGCATTCATCAATCTCATCCGTTGATCTCTCTTTCAATCTAAGCCAATCATTCGAAAACACAAAGTCTATAAAATGGCATGTCATAATCATTATTTCTCTCCCGAAATCACATACTTTTGAGAAGAGACCATTCTTTGATATTTTTCTTAGACATTCAACACAGTTATACTTGCATTCAAACATAGAAATCTGAGGGCAAGAATACTAAAAAGGCAAAATGGAGAAGAGAAATGGAGATAATTCGAAGGGATGAATGCATATTCGGTGAGATAAATTCAGTTTGTTTAGTTTTTATCATGTTTTCATATTCGTTCTTTATTGTTAGATTTTAGATTAGTTTTGATTTAGATTAGGATTAACAATTGTTTGTTCTAGCTGCAGATCTTATCCAAGATTTATTCTAATGTTACATGTGGTATTTGTTGAATGTAAATATGATCAAAGTATTGCTTGAAACTATCAGCCATGCGCTTGTAGGGGGCAAGTTTGTCATCCTTAGTCTCATAATCATCATTTACTTGTCGGACTACTAGATGAGAATCACCACAAACATGTAGGCTCTTAATCTTCCATTGTGCTACCATTTTAAGTCTATCACTAAGGCTTCATACTCTGCTATGTTATTAGTGCAAGGGAAAGCAATCCTGAATGATTTATGAATAGTGTCACCATGAGGTGTAACAAATAGAATACTTGCTACTGAACCATGTTGTGTATGTGACCCATCAAAGTATAATTTCCAATTTGTTCTAGTGTCAATGTTAAAGATAAATTCATCAAGAAAATCCACCACTAAAGGATGGTTTGTCTTCATGGGTGCATCTTCTAATTGATCTGCAATCACTTGTCCTTTTATAGCCTTCCTTTCCACATATTGGATGTCATACTCACTAAGCGTCATAACCCATTTAGCCAATCGACCTGTTAATGCTGCCTTACTTAGGAGATATTTGAGGGGATCAATCTTTGCAACCAACATTGTTTGGTGATTGAGCATATAGTGTCATAAATTTTGAGTAGCAAAGACTACCGCAAGACATGCACATTCTATGTTTCTATAGTTTAATTCATATCCTACCAAGGTATGACTGATGTAGTAGACTACTCTCTCATGACCTTGATCATCGTGTTGTCGAGAAGAGCTCCTAATGATGACTGTGTTGCTGAAATGTATAGTATCAACAGTTTTCCATCTATAGGTGGAATGAGAATAGGTGGAGTAAGCAAGTAATCGTTGATTTTTTGGAAAGCTTCCTGAAATTTAGGTGTCCACACAAATGGTACTCCTTTCTTGAGCAAATGTTGAAATGGGTGTATTTTGTCTACCAGTTGTACAATGAAATGCCTAATGGACTATAATATCCCTTGTAGTGTTCTTAGTTGACCAATGTTGACAGGAGGAGGCATTTCTATGATACCTCTTACCTTCTCTAGATCTACTTCAATACCTCTTCTAGAAATGGTGTACCCTAAAAGTTTTCCTGATTTCACTCCAAAGACATACTTCTTCGGATTTAGCCTAATGTTGTAATTATCTAGCCTCTAGAATATCTTGTCTAGAACCTTCAAATGATCTACCCTTTTTTCTGATTTAGCTATAATGTCATCTACATAATCTTCCATGAGAGTGTGTACAAAGTCATGGAAAATCGTAGTCATTGCCTGTTGATAGGTAGCTCCTGCGTTCTTAAGCCCAAATGGCATAACATTCCAATAGTACGTGCCATATAGACATGTGAAATCTGTCTTGTGTTGGTCTTCAGGTGTGATTTTGATTTGGTTATATCCAGAGAAACCATCCATGAGGGATAGCATCTTGTATCCTGCTATAAGATCTACTATCATGTCTATGTTCGGCAAAGGGAAGTCATCCTTAGGACATTCCTTGTTGATGTCTCTAAATTCTGTGCAAATGCGAATGCCCCCATTTGGTTTAGTCACAAGCACAAGATTCAAAATCCAGTCTACATAGTCTATAGTTCTTATAAATCCAACATCCAAGAGTTTCTTAAGTTCTGCCTTGCCCAGTAGAGCAATCTGTGGATGCATTTTCCTTAGCCTCAGTTTGACTGGCTTAATGCCTAGTTGTAATGGTAGATGGTGCAATATTAGGTCTGGATCTAGCCCAGGCATGTCAGCATATGACCATGCAAAGTTTATCTATCTCTTTTTGAAGAATTCCTTAAACTCTTTTTTTTTTGTCTCTGTTAAAGAAGCTGCAAAATATACCATCTGAGGATTCTCTTATGTACCTATGTTGACTGCAACAGACTCTTCTACTAGCATCGGTGACTTTTCTTGTTCAATGGAGAGAATATTTAAACCTCTATCCTTGGGTGCCTCAGATAGGTTTTTGCCCTCAGATACGTCCTTTATTTTGATTGTTTCTTCGTCCAAAGGTGCCTTTCCGTTTTCACCTAGGGACTCATCAGTTTTCTCATTTTCATCATTTTTATTTTTATTTTCCTTTTTGCGACTAGAGGTGTAAATAAACGTAAATAGACTCCCCAAAATATGCTTTGTCATCCAAGTCTATGGTAAAACCAGCTTTATGATCCCCTCTTGGTATGCCTTCTCTAAGTCCCATGAACTCAGCGATTGCTTCGTCATTCTCAAATGTATCTATGATGGGTGTACCTTGTTGATCCCAGTCGATAAGTTTAGGATATATGAGAGGCATGTCATCATCGGAGTTTTTAAAGGTAGCAGCTGACAAGGTGAATAGAGAGTGGTTGACATGATCACATAATTTTTGGACTAACTCCTTCTTGTTCTTCTTCCTATAGGTAGGTATATTCTATTGTGGGACTATAGTAAGGGTTGAGTCATCAAAATATGGTTCAGTAGGTGCCCAAGATGCACGATCAAGGGTTTCCAAATAATAGTATTTATTCCATTCTTCTTTAGACAAGTGCTTCCTATGACGGGGACTAGTTGTATTTGTTACTATTTTTACCTTGAGGTCCAATTCTCCAAAGAGATCATCTATGTTCATGGTATTGGTAGAGGAAAAATAATCCCATTCCCAATCGCTTGTGTCAGGAGATTTATCATAAA